>SRMA01025984.1:131692-245838 GCA_007224835.1 Danionella cerebrum
CGGCATTAAAGCACTTTTTTTTATAAGAGGAACGTTAAGTGTTTGAAGTTATATCATCAGCATCCGACACAGCGAACTCCCAACATTCTGCAGGAAAAAAAAAAACTACACATTATATTGGTCCTAGAAGATTTACTAATAAATATACGATTGTTGACTGATTCGTCTCACACTTCCTCTGTTTACCATATGCACTTTTTCCAAAGGTAGTTTAAAATATGCTATTTGCAGTTTATTTGTCACAATATTTTAACAATATTTGTCACAATATTGGGTAGCACTGCAGTCTTCCAGTTTGAAGGTTGCTGGTGGAGGCTCGCCGGTGACCTTCCGGGAAGGAGTTTGCATGTTCTCCCTGCACTTGTGTGGGTTTCCTCCGTTTATTCCCCCACAATCTCAAAAACATGTTAATTCAATAATCAAAATTTCAAAAAGGGACTTTGTACCCTCACCTCTCCCCTGAAATGAGCTGAAGATAGGCACAAGTAAGATCACTGTGACCCCGAAATAGAATAAACCAGTAACATGAATGAATGAATGAATGAGCAATGTTTAAAAAGACTAAAACAGACCCGCTAAAATATATATTAATATATACATAAAAATTCACAATATTATAAGCCGCGTTTAATACTTTTAAAAAAAACTTAAAACAACCTTCCCTTGGTACATGGAAACCATGATGGAATCTGTGACATTTCTGGGTCACTTGTGAGAGACTGAAGCACAAGAATGTTTTTTTTTTTATCAAAATACATATTTTTTTTATTTTTTGGGTCCAGAAAAAGGTAAAAGAATCCCAATTTGAACCAAAACCACTGTTTATACCTGCCGTCTGAGTAACTCGTTCACAACCTCACGTTTCCCAGCATGTGCTTCTCTCATTGGCTGCAGGCTATCGCAGACATTATTTTATTCAGAAGACATTTCATACTGCGCGATTGTCGCACGCGTGCATGAGCTCCGATCTGAAACTGCCTTTACCCATATTTTTTTGAAGGGTATGATGCTCTCAATATTATAGCTTTTTTTTTTGTAGAAGTTGCTACCCGATATGTGGCATATCATGTGAAAATGTCATTTGAAGGCTTTAAAACTACAAAGTGTTGCTTTAATAGTAGCACTTTTAAATTGTGAGTTGCAGGATCATGATGTTCACTTTGCTGAATCATGGTGCCAAACATTTTAGTCTCATTTACTGCTGTTAAATGTGACCTAAGAAGTGCTTTCCAAAGGATAATTTCTGAGGTTTCATCTAAGTCAGGATGCCGCCTTATGAGACAGTATGTCTCCACCGAGAGTGGATCAAAACGGCTAGAGTAGGAAAATATGTAACCACTTTGAACTCGTAATGGAATGCATTTGAATAATCTTTGAAGCTAAATCCCCGTACTGCTGGGTTTTACGGAAATTGCATGTTTACTGTTAATTAAGTTAAATTAAATGCATTTAGGACCAACATCAAGCAAGCATGCCGAATAGACCAATCCAGTTCAAGCAGGTACAACACTTTTAATTTATACATTTGTATCTGAACAATGAACCTTAAAACATAAAATTCTTATTAACGGTCAGAAAAGTAAGTCCAGTAATTTTTAACGTAAGCATGTAATACTCAGAATAAATCAGAGTTTGGCAAATTATAGTGGCCGTTTTACCACTTATTTTGCCACTCTCGCTCAATTTCAGTGAAGAGAGGTGTAAACTGGTGGGAAAGTGAGGTCCACACATTCCTAATTGGTTCAATTGGTTTCAAGGCCTTAAGTTTGCTAAGACTCTGTTAAAACTTTGGTTAAAATTGTAGCTCTCTGAGTGCAAATGATTTGGCATTCTTAGAGATCAACACTTGTAAATATGCAACAAATTTTTGCTGCATTTTTAGTAGGGCTGTGCAATATGTACTAAATAATCATATTGCATTTTTTTATTTATATATTTATATATATCCAATTGCGATTTTGGCCACTGTTTTTACTTTTTCAAACAAAAACATACATACATTCTAAATGTATTAAGTGCTCAAGAACTGCAAAAAAATAAAAAAAATTAAAAAAAAATCCCAATGAAATTACAAAACTGTAGTAAAATTGCCTTTAAAAAAACATGGAAAAAAATTCCAGTTCAACAATAAATTAAATAAATAATTAAAAAAATATATAAATATTTCAACTGACGTGAATCAACATCAAAAAGAACAGATTGCTCTCTTAAAGTTTTTTTTTTTGGTCTGGTTTCCAGCATGAATGGTGGCATGTCACCACATTTCCCCGAGTACTAAAGAATACAAAGATTGGTTGTGTGCAAGATGAACTCTGATTGGTTAACATCTTTCACCCTCTCAGCTTAGCTCTAATTGCCAGGTGCGCTGTGTCAGCTCTGGTTGGTTTATATATTAAAATAATGGCACAGGAACAAATTCTGAATAAAAAATAAATGAAAACATGAAAATTGAAAAGTTTAGAAATTTGTTTTTTTGTTGTTTTATTTTTGTTTTTTTTCCCCCGATTAATTCCACAGCCCTAATTTTTAGTTATGAATTTTAATGCTGCAACAGTACACAACTACAACGCATAAAAAGATACACAATGTACATATCCTACCTGGATATAACAAATTATTATATTATGACCACCATTGATAATTTCAGTCTCTAAAAGAAGTCTTAGCAGATACAGACATGACAGGGTGGCATCGTTTTCAAACAAGCCACAGAAAGCCTCCTTCAACCAGTCGGTGGCTACCTACCAGCTGGGTTTGCGCATATTTCATGCCTCTCAAGGTCATAGCCGACAGACTCTTGCTCTAAGTTTGTTTTTAACGGCCACTTTGGAGTCTCTCAGCACTGGCGATTACACTGGCTGGCATCCAAAAGGTTCATTTTATAATTTCATGGGAAGAAAGAGGTGCAATAAGTTCTTCTTTAAGTACCTTCAATAAATCTGATTTGGAGTTTCAACAGAGTAGATTATGGTTTACATTTAGAAGTTGCATCAATCACTGCAGAAAATCCAATCTATTAATTTCATTAGGCTGCCTGTAAGATGCCAGATACTAGGTTCGCTAAGGACACCCTTTTTTATCATAGGCTTTAGGCAATGAGATATAACGACAAGTGTTTTAAGCTCTCCCTTATGAACACCAAATGCATTCTGAGTGCTGTCAGGCAGGAATGAACATCTCTTTTTGAGAAAGGACACCTTGGGGACATAATCCTGAGAGTTTTGCACATATAAATGTAGTGTGACATGACACAAGGGAAAATATAATAAAAACTCTAGAAATGGAAGTACAAGTACAAATTGTATATTTACCACTAAGCCCAGAAGTGATTTTTTTTTTGTGACACTTTTGCACTTGAGTCTTGCAGAGACTTGAATAAACACATTTAATGCTAGAGTGATTACACATCCTTGTTAATTACAAGTTAAAAAAAAAAGCAGCATCTCTTTGAAACCATTGATGGTGGGAGCTCAGTGCGGTTTATTAACAAATTCCAGCATGGTAGCCATGAATACTGCTGTGGATGGTATGCAAACATTATCAAGATTAGAGCTGATGAATGATCCAAAATGAGTCATTTCCAAAATCAAGAGGCTGACCATCTGAAGCTCTGATGTAGGGAATGAATCATTCCTTTAATTTTGTATTTATTCACGTTTGCATCTTCAGACAAAAAAAAAAACAAGAGATTATTTATCTTTTTTATCCTCAAAGATATTAACCCTGAAATTGTTTGTTTGTTTCCAGATTTGCTAGAGGCATTTCTTTAACATCCAGGATACCATAGCAAAAGAGTCCAAAAATATGGATTTTTCTGTGCGGTTATGCTGTTCGTTCACATGTACACGAAGGATCATTTTCATGTTACCTGCATTTTTAACCCTTAGAAGCCTGTTTTGACACGACCCACCTATTGTTTTAATTTGATTTCTAATTTAATGTGTAGGTTTCAAAAAGGTTTTTAGCTTTGATGTTTTTTGTTTTAAACAAACATTATACGAGTTAGACATAATTTGAGAAATATGCGCGACCGTCTTTCAGTTTTATTTACAGACCTCAAATTGGTGCCATAAGTTCCACCTAATGGTGAAAAGAATGGATAGCCCTTGAAAATACAAGACCTGTGTTATGGCTAGTGTTTTTCAAGTTTTGGCACAAAAAGCACAATGACGCAAAGGTGCTTGGAACTGTGTTTTGACATTGTCTTCGCTTTTTGATGGATTTTTATAATAAAAAAAATGGCTGTAAATAAAAGACATTTATTACCCTGAATTGTATTTTTTGTACAACTTCAGGTTTGTCCACTATCGAGGCTTACATCATGTGTAGGATTAAATGCGTATGTTTCCTGTTTGTTCACTGAACACAGGCGACTGTGATTTTTCGAGCCCAATGCTGAATACTCAGTTTAAAAATGGCACAAAATGGACAGACACCTGTTGGTGTGGAAGAGGCATTTTAGGGGTTTTTGAGTGTTCACGCGGATACATTACTTGTTTTTGACGGATACATGTTGAATTTTCTTGTGCAGGGTGTGAAAAAAATAAACAAAACAAAAATAAATAAACTATTTCTACTACTTTCAAGTGTTTTTTCTAGGATTCTTGTTGACCATCACGCAAACTCACTTTGTTGAATAGTTGTAAAAGTCTTCTTAGATTTGTTACTGCCGACTTTTGCAAAAATCTTGATCAGCCACGAAAATCTAGGGGTCGATAAAGCCCACCCCTCTTTATCTTTGTTCATTTGTGCAGCCAGTTTTCAATTGTGCTCTGTCTATCCACTTACAAATTAAAGCCACAATCAACAGCACACAGTTAGTTTGTATAGCGGTGTGTTTATTTTTCAAGAATCCTTGTTCTAGATACACTGCACAAGCAGATATGCATTTCAAATTATGTTTTATGCAGACACAGTTTAGGGCATATTGTTAGATGTTAGTACAATTTTACAATTAAAATGAATCGTTACCAATCCCTGACAGGTTTACAGACCCAATGTGTTCTGCAAAGGATATAGTTGATATTCTAGAGTTTTGTCCCTTTCTGGCCTGCTATATGCAAACAACAAATGCGCATATCTCTGTTTACTCTACACACACGTCCACAGCACTAAAGGGGCAAGTTAATAATGGAAGCCCCTTTTAAAGGTACAACATTGCCATTAATTTATCACATTCTCTGACATTTATAGGAAAATGCCCCAGTCATTGGTTTTGCTTTGAGAAATGCTTCTACCACTGTTGAGTCGAAGAGTTTTAACAGCGGGCTAAAGGTTGAGGAATTTCTATGATCATGTTTAATGACTACCTTCAGATATTTACAAGGAAAGTTATTGTACTACGCTGACATTTGCAAGCATGTTTACCATCTATTAAAAGCAAATATTTCTTGTTTTCACTTTTAGGTATTTATAACCTTTGCTCTAGTTGAGTCATGTCAAACACGGGGTCTGTAAAACCAGCGTTTGTCTCATAAATGAGTTGAGGTTTGTCCAACTGTCTTCTACGTTTGAGACACAGATGTATAATGTTCAGGCAGTGATGGTGACACGATAACAAATGCAAATGTATCTGGAAAAAGACCCAAGTGGTTAAATTATTGACCAATATTTGTGTTGATGTAGACTTTTTTTTTTGCCGTCGTTTTCCCCGTGACATCCAGACGACTCATTCTGAAAAATAAAACAGAAATTTAAATTATGTGGTTTGAATAAACAGATTACAGCTATTATTTTGTAAAGAAAAATATATTTCTGTATAAACTCACTGGTCACCTTATTAACTGTAGTTCAATCACATGGCCAATCAGATTGTAACACCTCAAAGTAATTAGTCATTGATTAATGTGGCAAAAGTGGAGTTAAAGTAAGCATCATAAATGGATAATAAAGGGAACTTAAAGATGGGCCAGGTGTGAGTTTTCCTATCTCTAGTGTTTAAACCTGAGATATAATAGTTATTGATGATGTCTGACGGACATTTAGCTATTTTTTTTTTGCTGCAATTTAAGTGTTTACTTCTTCTGCTCTTGCACTAGAGAGTAATCCTGGCAGAAGAGACTTTGTGGAAGTTAAGGGAGCTGACCTCCCACTTTCCCTTTCTGGATGTGTAATAGGAAGGGTCTGAAACTGCATTTCATTGACTGTCCACTTGAGGCTTTAATGGCTTCTGTATCCCGTTTCCAGAAACACTTGGCCTACGGAAAATGTTTTCTTTGAGTGTGTGAAAGCAAAAAAAAAAAAAAACGTGTCTCGGAACATTTTGAGCATTCTGGTGAAGGGATGGGTGGGACGTGTCTTAAGAGAGGAAGTGACGTAACAAACCATCCGCACAAATCAACACCGCTGGAAAATGATGCTTGCTGGGGAGTGAGAAAGTCCAATGCATTCTCAAAAGTTTGTGCAGACAAAACCATTCTATCATTGCTCAACGGGACAAAATTTGAACCCATAACCCATTATAAAAGACTCTGAAAGCAAGTTTTGACAAGATTTAACAGAAAATGTGGCTTTATTTCACTTTAAACACTAAAGATGCTTATTGTTAAATACCCTGCTGCATTGAGAAAATAGAGAGACAAAGAAGCAGGGTGGAGTGGGTGGGGAAAGGGAGACCCTGAGAGAGCTAGCCGTGATCTAGAGCTAGATCTGCGGAGAAAAGAGGCAGAGCTTGGTTCAATATAATCAGACAATAAGATTTAAATGTTTCTTTCTAATACAGTCACAATTTCAGCAATTAATACTTTTTGTCAAATTAAATGTATTAAATTATAAAACACCTTTTTTGTTTAAATATTCTCAAAAAGTGCTCGGAAGTGCCTACTGGAAAAAAAAACTCACTGCTTGTTATTTTCTTCATAAAAAAACAAATTACATTCTAAATATGTTTTACACTTAATTTGTTCCAACGCAAATGCCACATTATTCTTGCAAAGAGCAAGCTTTTCACATGAACTCAACACTTATTTCAAAAAGAATATATGGGTTTACTTTTTTAGTCATAATTTTACATTCAAATGAATGGTTATCGATTCAAAATGCCACATTGGAGATTTGTCTCTTCAAATACTGTATATCTTCTTATTCTTTTAAGAAAACGAAAACTGTAAAAATGCAATTCAAGTCAGGTTAAAGATGACATTAAGCAAACAAAAAAAATAAAAAAATTGGGGTACAAAATATGTAACAAAATATTGTCACAATTTATCACAATACAAAATTGTCAAAATACGTATTGTGGAGCTACTGGGAGATATCGTCCACTAGCTGAAGTGTATTTGCTTCTTGAAGTATTCTAGTCACTTCTGAAACTTCTTTACCTTGTCTTCTTGTTTTCTGTATTATTTACTAGGAGACAAATATCTTTTACTCACATTTAAACAAGAAAGATTAAAAAATTAGCTTAGAGTAAAAAAAAAGATGAATTAATGCAAACATTAAAACTGCCCCCTAGTGGATGGAGGGTATAAAATGCTCTGATTAAAATGAAGCTAGACCCTAGACTTCTAAAATTCTAATTTTAATAGCTGGTTAAAAAATAGAGTAAATGCATATTGTTTCGTGGAAATAATATCTAGGTATGTATCGTCACGTGAGCAGTGTATCGTTACACCTCTACAAATGAAATCTATAAAATAATAATATAATATCTCCTATTGCACCACATATTAAATCCTGGAAGAGTCTGAAATAAAAAAAAGTGGCCTAGCAAGGTGTACCTAATAAAGTGGCCAATTTATTATTATATTTTATTATTATTTATATCTAATAAAGTAAACAAACTAATAAAAAAAAAGTATGTGTTTGTCTCCAGTTGACACAAATTGAAATGAAACGAGGCTAAACTGTGGTTCTAGGCCAGCCGGTAGCCTTCCTGGGTGAGGTTTGGACGTTGTCTCCATACAAGCAAAAGATAAGGATGTGATTTAAACCTATGAATGAATTTTGTGTGTTTTGCCCTGTGATGGACTGGTGACCTCTCCAGGGTGTAACCCACCTGGAAATGTTCGGAAACCTGTGACCCTTATTAAGCAAGTAAAGAAAAATTGGTTTTGTCCAACATAAACACGAGTATCATTCCTTTGGCTGATGGAATTAAGTGCCAGTTAATTTGCTGCAAATGCTTGTCTCTGTTATCATGACAAAGGGCAGATGCATGACAATTGAGGGATTAGTTTCACTGCACAGAGAGCATGAGTTATAAATAAAAATAATCTGTTTTTTTGCTTTTAAAGCTTTCATTATATTCACTGTCTGTTTGACTATGATGTAAACATCTTTAGCTGGAATCACATATAGAGAAACCACGTCAGAGAAAGTATTAATATTGTAACGGCTTACATTTTCACAACATACCTAGGATTGTCAACAGTGTGCTGCTCTCGGCACGGCCCAACGAGTTTTCTGCCACTACTTTGTATTCTCCGTTGTCTTTGGCTCCGACTCTGAGGATGAGCATGGAGCAGACGCCGCAGGTGTTGGAAATGTAGTAGTTGATGTTGGTGTTGAGGCTGACATTGTTGCGGTACCAGGTTACATGGGGTTTGGGGTCCCCCTTCACAGCGCAGCTCATGTAGCACTCATATTTCTCTGGTGTTGCGTGTGTCTTTAGTGGCACGGTGAAAAGGGGAGCCGTGTTGAAATTGCAAGTCTTCGATGGCGGCATGTTAAGGATGAACTTTTCTGCAGGAGAACATTTTGATTACAGCATTGCGAACGAAAGAGTGGATTCAAGTGTGGGTTGGAGTGACCGGATTCTCACCTCTCTTCTTCACGACGCCCCATGTTAGAGACTCGGATGGCTCAGAGAGACCTATGTCATTTTTAGCGTACACCCGGAAGTTGTATTCCCTTCCTGGTGCGATGTTGACTGCTGTGAAGATGTTGTTGTATAAGCGGTCCGCAACCGTCTGCCAGGTTCTTTTGATAGTGTCCCGTTTCATCACCATGTAGTGCAAGTGATTATCTCGCTTCTCATCAGGAGACGGCTCCCAAGAAACTGTCAGGGTGCCAGGGACATTTTCTTCCAGCTCCACTGGGCCGGGTGGCTTTGGATCGTCTGCAAACATGCCAGATATGCTCACAATCCATAATGTTTTTCAAGATCACATTGGTGGTTTTGCTTGATGAAGTTGTCTCACGCACCTGTGACTCGGATCTCCACACTGAAGGTTTCCTGACCCACCATGTTCTTGACAATGATGGAGTAGATGCCAGAGTCTGAGCGCTCTGCGGATGGGATCAGGAGCTGGGACATGTTATCTGCATTGCTAATAGTGACACGTTTGGACACAGGCATTCCATCTTTCAGCCAGATTATAGTGGGGATTGGGGAGGCCTGAATAAAAAGAGGTTAAATATTATTTAATTTTGTCTTCTTATAAGTAGATGGACAAGCAGACAATAGCCATGTTTCCATCCAAAGATGCCAATGAACATTTTGTGCAAAAGTGGAAAATCGCCCAAAAAAATAAACATTTCTAAATAAAGCACCGTTTCCATCCAAAAAGTCCAAGAGAACAAAATAATTTTGACATTATTATCAAAATAAACTGGCAGCAAATTAAACTTGCTGCAATTGGAGAAGAACCTTATTATTATTTTTTTTTATAATAACTTATTTGCGCCTAAGAACACGTAGACAAAACGCAATATACGCAGTCATGTCAATGTGCTTTCGGAGTCGGGAGACTGCTCTTTGGGAACGACTGGGGTTCTGGGAGTGATGATCCCGAACCACCTGATGACAAACTTTGGTTCAGGAAAAGCGCAAAACAACAGATGTTCACGCCCCAGTTCCGACAGAAAAAACATTGCGCTGTTTGCTGGGATTTAATCTGTAAATGCTGTTCCATCATAGTTTATGCATTTTTTTTTCTTATCAGATAAAACGTTTATAGTCCTTTGATCATTTCAAAATTGCATTTTTCTTTTTTATTGTATCAAACAAAAGGGAAAATGTAATCGTAAACTCATGTCAACTCTGTGTACTTTTATTAGTTAGAAATAGAAATTTAAATTATCCAATATCTGAGATTTTAAAATTAGTGAAGATCGACATTATTTCAAATACTGCTCTTTACATTTTTATGTATTTTTTTCAACCACTTGGATGTGAAAAGATCTGTGGCTCACTAAATCATACGCCATTCGTCTCACCATTGCAGCAAATGCTGACAGAACCATCAACAAAATGTACAACTATAGCATTGTGTACATTTGTGACAATACATTATTATTATTTGCGTTTATGCGTTTGGCTTATGCTTTTTTTCCATGCTTTCCTCTGCACCATGCTCCACTGCCAGAGCCAAAGGAAAGAAATGTGCTTTGATGCTCACGTTCTTACTTAATGATTATCCTGTGCAATTTCCCTTTTAGATCAAAATTTTTACGATAATTTCATCCTTTTTTTATTAGCATACCAGTCAGTGTACATATGTAGACCATATTACCATATTTGGCACTGACCCGTGGGCCAAATCTCTGTATTTTCTTCATCCCTTATATGTTGGGGACATTTTCAGCTACTTGCAATTGATTTTGAGTCATTTTTACACACATATTGTGGAAAAATGCTTTGAGATTTAAAAAAAAAAGTCAATTACTACCCTCTCGTTATGTTTGTGCCTGAAAACGGCAATTTAATTTATGGGCTGTTTTCATCTATTACGAAAGCATAGTGGATTTGAACAAAGCACAAAGTTTAATGTGGCACACAATACATTGGCCAAACATCATATGTAGTATTTCTTAAGTTTATTTGACTGCAACTTTGGTTAGATGTGTGGCCCTAGCCCGGAATCCCAAGGAAAAGCTAGTTGGGTAGGACAGATACATAGTGGCGTTCTTCCTGATTCTAAGGGTGATCTAGAGAGCATTTTTAGATTTATCTGGGCAGAAATTCCTGCAGTTACCTCAAAGTTAATGTTGACTCGGGCAGAATTTTCAGCTCTCACAATGAAAAAGCTCTTCATTTTGCGATCGGTGAAATTAGGCCTCACTGAAAAAAAAGAGAATTAGGTTGAGGGCAACGGTGATGAGATATCCTTTTGCACAAACTAACAAAAGCATAACATTTTCTTAAATGTATCATACCAGGTGGAGGCATGGCAATGATGTAGTTGTCTAGGTCTCTGGGTTGTCCGTCACCACCTTCATTGGTTGCAACCACTCTGACCCAGTACATAGCCATAGACTTGAGGCCAAGAATTGTATAAGACGTGGTGATAAGTGGGGTGGAGTTGCAGCGACCCCATTCCGTGCTCTCAGCTGGCCTTAATTCCACAAAATAACCTTTAGCTTCATCCTGGACGCCTTCTTCTTCCTTTGGTTTTGTCCAACTTAGAGACAAAGAGGTGTAGGTGGAATCTGTGACCTTCAGGTCAATGACTTTACCAGGGGGTTCTGAAATTCCAAATTGAAGTACAGAAAGGTCAAGGAAGTTCAGCTGTAAGGCTAGTATTTTTTTAACGTTTCTTTTGTGCTGTATTTCATCCATTTCTAAGAAGTCAAAAAATGCTGCTTGACCTACTTACTTTTAGGATCTCTGGCTATGACAAATTCAGAGGGTGTGCTTGGTTCCCCAGCACCAGAGAAGTTGATGGCTGAAACACGGAATTCATATTCCATTCCTTCAACCACGTCCTTCACATCATACTGTTTGCCTTGGGGAAGACATTAATCATGAGAGCTAGTTTGTTTACTTCAACCATCAACAGAACATAGAGGTGACCTTTAATTGGTTGATCAGGAGCGTTCACTTGACCCCATAAGTTGCTGCCTCGTTTGCGTTTCTCCATGTTGTAGCCCACAATGTTGGTCCCCCCGGTGTTTGTGGGAGGTGACCAAGCCAAAGTGATGCAGTTCTTGAAGGCACTGACAACTTTGGGTGTTGATGGTGGCCCAGGGTAAGCTGAAACATTGAATTTGACAGTTTTATAGTTATATAAACCCAATTTAAGCACTTCTGGCGCCATAACGTCTCGGTGGCCAATTTATAGCACTATGCACTATAACCAATTCTTGTTTAGGAGATATATTCAAGAGAAAAACTACTGTACTGTACAGACATCGAAATAATAGTTATGAAAACCACACCATAAAGTGTTATGACCCACTGGTGGCGCTGTAAATGAATCGGAACATTTTTTCTGTTATTGATTTGTCAATATTCTCGTCACTCGTTACTGTGGCCACTTGAACTGTTCACGTAGTCTGTAAGTTTGAACCTTTTCAGACATAGTATGGCTGAGTTTTAGCAACTTCCTGTTTATGGCGAAATGTTGATTTTCGACAGCGCTGTGTGTTCATAGTTTAACAAAGCTTCGCAATTTAAAATGACAAATTCCTGGGATAAGACTGATGGAGTTTGAAGATGAACAGGTAAAATCTCTAGTAGGAGTTAGAAGCAAAGTGGTCAATTTTCGAGGTTTTTGCTAGATTGCCCACCTCCTGTTGATTTTGGAAATGTAATCCTACTTATTTTTAAGTCTTGCCATACTTCATGTGTGTGCCAAATTTCATTTGCGTACAACAAACTGAAATGCGTTAGGTGGTGCTATTGAGCCATTTTGCCACACCCACATTTCAAACCCCAATCAGACATAAATTTTCACAATTTTCGATGTGTGTGTAGTGAAATTCTGTGACTTCGAGCAATGATACTTTTAGCAATTACAATAGGGTTTGATTCGTAAAAAGGGGAAGAATTCACATTGAACTTGTTCATGGGCCGGGGCTTAAGTTACTATGCTTCAGAACTGGAGCAATTAAATGGTTTTTCTAAAGTACTTAAAAGCTTTTAAATTCAAGGTCAAACAAGCCTTTAGAAAGCTTATTCTATATTACTTAAAAAATCCTCAGAAAATATCTTGATGCACGCAGAAACAACATCATGCAGAGTCTATGTGCATTTTGTGTTCTACTCTTGGCTTAAAGATCTATTCTAGGGCATAAGTTCGCCCTTTAAACAGGTTTAATTAAAACACAACGTAAAGACTTATTGACTTAAAGAAAATAACTAGGCTTTAGTCTCAGACAAAGAACCTTGGGGGACATTGAAGGAACCTTGCTGGAACAATATGTGCAATATGTAAAGGTTTAACTCCTTGTTAGATACTTCACCTTTGGTGCCAGCTTGGATGTCATTAGTCTCATAAACATCGCTGATGCCCTGTGCAGTAACTGCCCTGATACGGTAGCAGTATCTCCTTCCATGATCCACATCGTTGTCTTTGTAGTGAGGGTCTGGTGGGATGTTGCCAAGCTTCATCCAGGTGTTGCGTCCAATTTGGTTGCGCTCCAGATTGTAATTTATAACAGGAGAACCACCATCATCTTTTGGAGCCCTCCACTTGAAATCAACACAGGAAGCTGAAGCTTCAATAACATCAACAGGTCCCATTGGGTTTGTTGGTTTATCTGTAATACAAAAAGAAATACTGGGTTCTTATTGGAGAAGAAACAGATTTCCTGTAAAAGCACTAAAATTTCAGCACTATACACATTTATGATTTAAACAAAGAATCTTTTCAAAAACGGAAGTGTTCATCATTAAACAAAATGCAGTATTTGTTGCGAACGCCTTCAAAACGACAGCAATTCTCCTTAGAATGAGCTTATCTGGAAGGTTGAAGAGCTAACCACAGATCTTCTGAAGACGTGGGTTTTCTAATATCTTTCTGTCTCTTCATGTAATCCCAAACGCACTCCATGAAGTTTAGATCTGGGCTCTGTGGGGGCTAGGCCATCGTTCTTAGTGCTTCTTCTTTGTTGAAGATAGGTTCATGCTGCAATTTTGGAGTTGCTTTGCATGATGTTCAACTATCATCGTTGATCATTATCATGATTAATCCTGGCCAAATA
The DNA here is from genome assembly GCA_007224835.1 of Danionella cerebrum. NCBI lineage: Eukaryota > Metazoa > Chordata > Actinopteri > Cypriniformes > Danionidae > Danionella > Danionella cerebrum. Next base: position 145,559 of record SRMA01025984.1, read on the forward strand.
TCCAACTCTATTTGCTGTATTGCGGCCCCAAACATTCAGAATATTTCACATTTTAACAAAGCACCTGCTGCCATTTTTCTGCGCCACAGCTCCTATGTTTTTGATTAGAGCTACAGCTTTTGGCTTTTTTCTATAACAACCATTTCTGACCACACTTCTTTGGATGGCATCTGTAAACAAGTCCTACTGGTTTCTACCAGTTCTGAGCTGATGGCACTGCAGAATTTTGATTTCGAAGGGTAATTTGTTTATTGTGTTCGTTTCCTTGCCTGCATACATTTCCTCAATGTTGCCCATTTCTTTCTCCTTGTTCAATAGAACACGAACAGCACTTCCTGTTTTATTTTGAAATCCACCATGACAAGGATTAGCCTTTGTCAGCCTCTCGCTGGTACCAGAGTTTGTTTGTTGCTGATTTTAAGCCTGCTACACAGCTGTTTCTGTTCCAGTTCATGGCAGGAATGATGCACCTGGCTATAATCCTGCACAGTCCTTGATTTTGTTCAAGTGTTGAATAATTGTTGTTGGTTTGACGGCAAAAAAATAATAATTTCATTTACTTTTGCAGAGTGCTGTACAATGTAATAAATATCGAGGCAAAAATATTTCATTTACATTTCTTGCTAAAACTCCAGGAGTTTACATTTCTAAACCTGAAACATTGTCCATAGTTGTTTATTTCTGCACTTTTGGCACTCCGTGTTTCTGACTTACGGTGTGTCGCCTGGAAATGGTGATATCGAGACATGGGCCAGACATGACATGTAGTAAATTAGATCCAATCAAAAGGTCATTAGCTTGGCTCAGCCAGTCACAGCCTATATGTAGCTCTTGTCACATGTAGTTTGAGTCAATTTAATTGCAAATAATATGAGCGTAATCTTCAATGGCATGTTGCTTACTAACCCAGAACAATGAGTTTCGAAAGAGCTTCAATGGTTCCAAACTCATTTTTGAGCTTCAGTTTAATTTCTCCACTGTCTTTGCGTTGGCACTTCACAAGAAGAAGGCGACTGTGACTCTCCGACCTCTCGATCTTGATGCGGTTGTCTTCCAGTAGCTCCTCGCCCTCGTTGTACCATTGTATTTTTATCGGCTCACGACCTACAAATTCAAGTTTGAACGTTGCATTTTGTCCAACCTTTATTATCACCGGTTTTGAAAAGTTTGCCAAGTCGTCCAGATTAATCCTTGGCGGGTCTGAAAGAGAAATGGAGATTTTAAACATTCTGTTTGATCAGAAATGTAATTATATGAGCAATTCTACCTTCGACAACCAACAACGCTTCAGTTTTACGTCCATCCGCCTCAAAACGGTACTTTCCATTGTCGTCTTCAGTGCAGTTTGTAAAAATGATTTTATGCACTGCTCCGTCTTTAACAAACTTCATATCATCTGTCTCTGTAATCTGTAAAGATGCATTTAATTGTCTTGCTATGTGAAGTTATCTTAAATCAGACCCACCCGTGAGGAAGAGATATTATTAATTACACTATAAATATAGTGTTTATTATAATCATGAAGCAGTGTGTACCTCTTTTCCTTCCTTGTACCAAATACCATCACACTTGTCACTGCTGAGTTTGCATATCATTTCTGCTGACTGACCAATGATGGCATGAACATCTGACAATCCACAGGTGAAGTGAACTCCCGGGTCTGAATAACAGATCAGATAAAATGCTTAAAATACAAGAAACACAAAACTGAACGGTTAAAAGTGGACTAAAGTAAGTTTCAGGTTTGATTTTATAAATTCTACATGTTTGAGCTCCATGCAGATTGTGTGAAGTCCTGTAAACATGTTTTATTTCATCAGTTTACATGAAATGGCATATTTGAAATCTAATAAAAACAGTGGTTTTTATTTTTTTTTCCTGATACCTTGGTTTCAGTTTGCATATGCATGCGAAATGACTCTTTAGCAGTCTTAAATTTCAAGAAATGTTTGATATGCATGTATAGTTTTTTTTATAGTCGCATTTATAGCATGTATAGTGTTTTTTGAGGCCTACATTTTGAGCTGTGACGTCACTTCCTGTAATGTAAGTGCATGCAGTTTTTTTAAGGGTCTAATTTTTGACTTTTTTTTTAGTGCATGTAAACATAACCATAAAGGATTTAAACTTTTAAAGGGTGCACTAAATGTCCATCATAGTAACGTTCTCCACATTAAAATTATTATTTAGGTTTTTAAAGTATTTAAATTGTGAAATTCTGAATATAGCTGATATAAGCCATTCAGTGTCGGGGTGGGATGTGTCATGGCTTAGAAACTCATTTTTCAAACTGATGCGAAATAAATAATTATACTTTAAATAATATAATCTACATTCTTCAAGCTAACATTTCTGCTGTGTGTCTTTTACCACTTCACTATTATTTTATTTGGGCGTTTTGAGCTTCTTCTTTTTTTGAGCAACAATATACTTCCTTGATATCACAACACCAGCTTCTTTTTATTGCAAATATTTTACATTGCATTACAAAATGATTCCACAACAAACCTGAAATTTTAATTCTGTCTAGTAAATTTTCTCCTTTTATACTGAAAAAAAACTGAAATTTAGCACTTTTTTGTGTTTTATAACAAAAATCTAAAGTTTTGAGACACCTAATTGAAAAAAGCTAAATTAAAAAAAAAAAAAAAAAAACTTTTTACAATGTATTTTTGTGCTATTTTCTCATTTATTTTTGTGTCATCACTACTTACTCTGAAACCAGGGATTTGGGGTCTGTAAAATGGGGGCATTTTCTCACATTTTAATTTAAATTACCTTTAAAATGATCTAACATAGCTCTTGTGGTGTTCATTTGAAACCAAACATTTAAAAGCTAATACCCTTTTTGAAACCTACGTTATATTTGGAATAAAAAATTATACAAATGGTAAGTTGCATTAATCCAAAAGAGCTGTTGTGATTTTCACAGACATTCCACCTCTAAAAGTTTTTAAGCAAAAGATTGAATAACTTTAACTTGTAAAGTTTGCCAATGCCCTCCTCATTGATAGAACTGTTAATGGCTGACTGGGGACTATACGTTTGATGGCAGGTTTTGTAGTTTTTTCACTTGTGATAATACCTCATTTTTCTTTAGTTTTTCTTGTTCACAAAACATTAAACTTTAGGAATGCACTCCCTGTACTTTTGTCTCTAATGAAATGGTCAGAAAGTGTTAAATCAGTGAAATCCTACCAATTATGGTGTCGGGCACTAAGGGCCCAGTCCTCACTCTCTTCTTTGGTTCCTCAGTCGTTGGCTCTTCCTCTGCTGGTAGAGGGGCAGTTTCTGCTGGTTTTTCCTCCTGAACCTCAGGCAAAGGTTCTGCCACTGGTTCAGGTTCTTGCTTTGGAAGCTCTGGCTCTGGTGTTTTTTCCTCTTGTTTGGCAGCTTCTTGCTCGGCTTGAATCTGTTTTATCTGCTCGATCCTCTCTGCACGTTCTTTCTGCAATTTCTCCTGCTGCTCGGCTGCAATCTTGACGAGGTCTGCTCCTCCACCTCCTGCTTGAGTGGTTTTGCGCACTGCTTTCTTGCCCCTCTGGTTCGGATCGGGGTCAGCTAATCCAAGGGCCGATATTAGAATGAGGTGTTAATATTCTGTGCATTGAGTGGAAAACTGGATGTGTGCATGAAAGAAATAGCTCTCAGAATGGATATATAGTCAATTAATCAGATTTCCTTTGTGATCTTTATTCATTTCGGAGCATTTTAATTGTAGTACTTTTCAGGTTGGTTCAATTTCGGTGGGGGGTTGTTAAAGCAATCAATGCATTCACTACTAGGCAACTTAGAAAATGCTCCTTATAATCATCTGAGCGTTTGGTTACATAGTGAACAAAGGATGCTGATTCTACAATAATGAAGCCAATCATCTCTGAAGAATTTAACTGAAAATTTGTTGGATGCCTCTTAAAAAGATTTTGTTAGAAAAAAAAATCAAATAATCTTTTTTAAAATATGTTTTTTACCGTCCACTATCAGCCAGGCACTGCAAGACTTCATTCCAGCCATCGCTGTGTAAATGCCTTTGTCCAATTGCATACAGTCCTTGACCACCAGTCTATGGATTAGCAAGTCTTCAGAGACTGTAATGTCGAACTTCTCCCCCTGTTCAAGGGGAATGTTCTTGCACAGCCAGGAGATCTTTGAGAATGGTGCAGATAATACGCACTCAAACACCGCATCCTGCCTTTCCAGAGCTTTCACTTCCTGAATCTTTACCAGGAAGTCTACCATTGGAACTGTAAAGATAGAGAAACAAGTGGTTCAACATGTTGGGGATTCAAGGACATTCAGCATAATGTGGGGATGTGCTTGTGTTTAATCAAGGTTGTAGCTAAATTAGCCAGTCTATGGCTATAGGAACTAGGTTCGACACAGGTACCCTAGTGGTCAGCTCAAGCTTTGTTACAACACTAGTTTCTTCTATGAAATACAGCATTAGCTTGCTTTAGCGGAACTTTAGTGGTATTCAGTGAATTAAAGCTATAATTAATTAATTATTTGATGGTTTGTCAGGTTATTCCACAGTTAAACTCTGTGTCTTGTTTCAGACTGAAAAAATCCCTTCTGAACATGGAAAGGTGTGTTTGGAAATATACATATAACTCCTTTTTTTGGATTACAATGGCCAATTTTGATTAATCAGCCATTAGTTGATATAAATACACATATATAGTATAACAAAGCCATTCCACCCAATTGCTTGTAACTTTTAAATTTCCTTTTTACTTGATTTTAAAACAGATTCCAATAACATACAAATGTAAGTATTCCAAAAAGGGTATTTGTCCATTGTAAGTAGCTTATTTAAGTTTTTTTTTATAAAAAAAAATGGCTGGTTTTTTTTTCGTGTTACCAAACCTCTTGTTCTTCTTTGTAAAAGGGCTGAAAGTAACAGGGCCAAGTTTTTTTCAAAGAATTAACAAATAGATGCTATTTAGCCACGTGCTGCACATGATTATAGAACCAGAAAATTCTGCTAACTCAGTAATTTAACAAATATGTGCATTTCACACTAAAATAATCAAATCTAAAGATCCAAGTGATGCAACTTCCTGCTAAAAAAACTGAAAATCTGAATTTTTCTAGTTTGTTAGGAGAAGAATGGGTTATTGCAACATGAATGTGCAAAAAGCTGGGGATTAGACTTAAAATGGCATGGAGTACACTTTGCTTAGTAATAAAATGTATTTACATAGCAATTCTAATGCTTGTTTATACATATAAAGTCCCAAGGACAGAAGTGGCACCCATTTGGAGGAATGGCTCAAATATCAATCTAAGTATTGGGTGCTTAAAACACTTAAGACTCACTTTTAAAGTCAGTGGAGAAGACATTGACCCCCTCAATATCGACTTGGTACAATCCAGCATCTTCTGGATTTAGACCGCTAATACTAAAGACGTACTTTCTGCCAATTTTCTTCAAAGAATGCTTTTCAGCTGTATCAACATCAAAAGGAACCATAACACCATCCTGGAAGGATGAAAGGACATTTTTAAATGATGTTATAATTTTAAAATGATATCATTTAAAACTGGCGAAAACCTTGAAAAGGAAGACTCTGGCGTTAGGATCCTTGAGATCCATCTCAAATTCAAACTGAGCACATCCAGGCGTCTTGATTTCGATGTGTTTTAGGTTGCCCAGGTGTTCGATATACTGTTGGACGAGAAACAAGTTAAAAATATAGTTGCAAAACTTCCAAAAGCTCTTGGCTAGAGGCATTTGGCACATGCACTTCCTGAGCCAAAGTAGTAATTGAAACCACTGAGCTATGTCGCATTAGCTTTCTGTGACATTCCAAAACGATGACATTTGTATATTTATTTTGTGTTTGACGAGCAGCAAATTATCATTAAAGAAAAAAATCTGTGCATTTCAGTCGACTTCAACATTGATGATGAATTCACCTGCGCCTGCTGCTCCTCTATTTCCCTTTTCTTTTCATTCAACTTCTTCAACATCCAGCGGAAGTCTGTAATCCCATATTCGGCACAAATCCGCTCATAGTCTTTCTTATCAGCACTCAGCAAGAGCTCCCAAAACTTTTCATCCACTTCTCCATCTTTCTTCTGCTTTTGCTCATTTCTTTAGAAACACATCGACTATTAACTCATAGCTTACTGTTCGAAAATGAGGTTTGATTGTCTTTGGTGTGATCTGCAAGAACTTACCGAGTCCTCAAGGTTTTTTTCAGATTGGCTGCTGATTTCTCTTGTTGCTCTGGAAAAAAATAGATGCACAGTTCAGATTTAGCGCGGTCGTTAACTTGTTTTAATATTAACATGAGATATTTATACAAACAGACCAATCCGGGCCTCCTGCATGGCTTTGCTCTTCTTAAACCCAACTGGAAAACATGGAAATACATTTCTTGGCAGATTTATGTCACACAATTAGCATGATTTTTTTTTTTTTTATGCTGTTTAAACTTATCAAGTACAAGCAAAAAGGTTTACCACTGACCTTCAATCACATTCAGTGTGACTGTGACGATAGCGCGTCCAAACTCATTGGTAGCAAGGCATTTGTACGTGTCCGCTTGATCAACTCCAACATTCGGCATCTGTTACAATTTGGCAACTCAGATGAAAGACATTTTTTCAATTGTTCCCTCAGTTGAATATCAAACAAATTACCAAAATTGTATGTTTTTAAGTCACCTGTAATTGGTGTTCCCCTAATATGGGATCAAACGATAAAATGTATTTTTCAGGATCAGAAACCTCTCCATTGTTTCGCGCCCATGTCACAGTTGGTGTTGGATCTCCAGTGACGATGGCCTTGAAGAACGCAAACTTTCCTGAAAGGGGGTTTATAAAATCCGTTGAAAAATATTAAACGGTATGTTTAGCATTTGCTTAAAATTGCAGTACCTTCCTGAATGGTCAAGGCGATGGGTTTGCGAGAGAAGTCGGGATGATTTTTTCCTACTGGGATGGTCTCCACATACTGTGTGATCATCACTCCTGGGACTTTAGATCGCTTCTTAATGGCCACTGATGAATCAAGGAAAGAACTTTAGAGCTGTGACCTGTAAAATCAATGTTGAAGGGGTTCTGCATGTCTACCTTGCCCAGGAGCAGTAGGCTCCTGTTCTTTACTTTTTGTAATCTTCATCTCGACAGATAGGGAGACCTTGAGCCTGTTGAAGGAGCATCAGAGAGATGGAATGCATAAATGTAGCTTGAAAGCCTCTACACACTGATCCGATTTGAGGCTTGCACCAATCTTCGGATGGCTTCTCAGTAGGATGCTCTTCCTCAAGGGCGAAGAAATAAGGATGCAATGACCCTCCCTGCCTGATGATGGTGTTTACCATGTACTCCCAAATCCAAGGCCATAGCGTTGGCTTTTATTGGTTGTTTTCCTTGCAGAAAGCCTATCCCATATGGCAGAACAAAGCTTTTTTTTTTCATTGAAACCACTCTTTCGGTCAGATGTGTGAGCTCCCGTTGGCGCTCATGGTTTTTGTTAGGGGCACGTTCTTGCACAAAACTTTCAAATTTGAAAACTTGGATTGGCGTATAGAGGCCTTAACAGAAAATTAAGCTAAAACCTCTAAACCTAAAGGCTCTTCTTGAATTTTTTTAAATAAGCATTTTGAATAGGAAGGAGACATCCACAAATTTGGGAACATGAATCGGTCCAAAATATCTTGGCATGATGAAGCATTCACAGCTCTTTCATTGGAACTTATGCCTCTTTTTCAGCTACCAGCTTGTAACTGCATGGCTGGCGTGCTTTATCAGGGGCTTAGGTCATAATTTTCTCTGATTGGAAAAAAAAAAAAAAAAACATGAAGCAATTTTGATTAATAGATGCGTTTACATTCACCTATGTTTATCCGCATTTCGGAATATCACACACAAAAAAATCCTGGATGGAAATGGCACGATGGGCATACACTTTATTTATTTAAGTTTAAATAATGCGCATGACTGAGTAGGATAAACTTTTAATCCGATAAGAAAAAATGTGCATAAATAATAAATCTGAAACAAATTCTGATGGATACGCAGATTAGCGAATAAATTCCATATACGAAATTCATTTTTCTTCTGATATTTGGCACCAGTTTTTCCATGAAGTGATGGTTTTGTTTTCTTTTTTCACAATTATCTTATGCAATAGTCAAGTTTTGCACATAAATTTAACTTGCATTTTTGGGTGGAAGCATGGCTACTGACTGGTCAATTGCTGAACTCACTGATTGGCCAGAAAGAATCATCACTGTATGCGTTTTTACGGTGAGCGACTTTCAATGTGGCACGACCATCCAACTTTTAAGCCGAGCCTCTCTTTTGAGCATTATTAACAGCCAATAATACACCGTGACATTCTTCTTTTGGTTTACGTGTCAAAGGCTGTGCAATTCTGCCACATTCACTGTGATGTCACCAAGCAGAACTAGAATTACGTATCTTGAGTGGCACGGTAAAAACAAGTTCACTCAGAGCGGATACTGGAAGTTGGTGGAAACATAAAGGCAAACCGTGATGAGTAGAGTTGAGCCATGCCAACCATAGTTCTGCTGTTACCGTTTCAGGAGAAAGCAGGCATGAGGGACCAATCCAAACTTCTGAAAAACAACCCCACACCCTAACCCCCCTGAACCAAACTTGGTTAAATGTAAACCCACTATACACCATTGCATTGGACAAGAGCATCTGTTTACCTCTGGACCTGTTAAAGGGTCATCTTATCAGCGTACCATGTTCGAATTCACTAAGCTCCAGAGAGTTGGTCATTTTATTTATTTTTTTTAAACCCTGATGATCCATGGGGGAGGGAATATGTTTTTCTTCTAAGCAAAAAAAGACTTATATACTAATACATATTTTTAAGAGCAAACAAATCTATTAGCTTGCAAAGTTTGTGTTTTTTGTTAAAAATTTCTTGAAGTGTCTTGATATAGTTAATGTTTTGATGTTGATGCTCTTAATTTTGAATGAAGAAGCCGAACCGAAGAGATGCACTGAGCATTTGCTTCAGATTATGTCTGTTTCCTGAGACAGGAAATGTTGAGCTTAGTAGCAGTGCTAAGCTCTGCTAAGTAAAAGCCTCTGTCAGCTTTTCTCCTCAGCAACATGAAGACTCCAGCTGTCCAGAGTGTTTCATGGCCTGGTCCCAGTAGGAGGAAAAAACCAGGCAACAGTGTCACTTACACCAATCCCCAACCCCCGGATTTAAGCAATATGTCTAGTACAGGAATGTAATGCTGACACATTTTGAGTAAACCTCGTCTCCTGAAGTCTCTATTAGATGATTCTTTTAATGAAGAGGTAAATGGTAGTGGTGCCTGGAAGAGGTGCCTGGAATTTGGCAGGAATAGTTGGCGATTTGGATATGAAAGCTATGGATTTGTAAATCTGTGTTTCTCCTGGAACACCTGTGGCGTATGAACAGCCTCAAAAGAGTTTTCAAAAGCATTACGACTTCAATTTCAGCTACGGCTGTGTGTATTTGAGTCGACGGATTACAAGCGATGTGATTATGTATCCGAATTGATGCTCACCGTCATTTAAAGCCATGTTAATTTGAAGACTCACTTCTCAATTAACACTACAGCATGCAGCCAGTGACGTGAGTCAAGGAGCCCCGGAGTGTTTTTGTCTGTTATAGGTCACATAGCTCATAAAACTATCTATCAAAAAATCTCTGACGCAAATTCTTATCCGAAATCCAGAGCGGTTGCATTTCTCTCCAGAATCCCATTCTCGAGAAATGGCACAACACCTGGGATTTTAGCAGATGCAGTGGAACATGTCGATGATGGTGATTATTTAGTGCTGATTTAACATCTCTACCAATTTAAGGTTCATTTTACTACACTTCCTATCCAATAATTCGAGCTATTTAAACTAAACCAAGCTATAAATAATCAAATCTGGGAGTGTTTCCTAATTAATATGTATTATTTTGTATTTAAATGAATGTTTTTAATTTGACAAGATGTTAAAAAAACATTTTTATAAAATTTTACTTTGGTATGGTTTGGTGAGAGGCACAGGTTCTTCAGTTGTGTGGAAATGCATCAGTCACAAAAAAGTGTTATTTTTAGTTTCAAAAAAAAAAATCACTTAAAAGAAATCTGAATAGATTTTTTTCCAAACAAAATGAAAATGTATTTTTTAATGCAAAATTGCTTAGCTTTAGGTATAAAAATACCAGATGCCAATTCCTATCATTTCTTGTTTTTTTTTTTATCTTTTGCTGTTTATTTACTTTATCTTGCTTTTTTGTGCTGCCTTTGACATTTTTGAAATTTATTTTGTTTTGCTTTTTTTGTCACCATGCTTTACCTTTTTATATTCTTTGCGTTACTCTATTAATTGATTCATCCCTTTGTTTTGTTTTTATCCTGCAATGTTTTATTGTGATTTGTTTCATTTTTCATTTATTGTGAAGTGACATTTTACAGTTAGACCAAAAATTTTTCCAGTATTCAAAACTTTGGTTAACAAAAAATGATTACCTCAAAAACTTTTAAATTGACCAACTTGAATTTTTAGATAACCAATACTAAAAAATGTGAAATTACACAAATCATACTTTTTTAATTTTTGGAGTTCATCAACTAAAATCTTTTGTGGATTTTGATATTTTGATTTATTTTTTAAGCGCATAAATGAGTGTTTACCTGCAAATTGATTAAAACTCACCTCGGGTTCTTCACTGTAATCTGTTTCTAATGTTTATCTTTATTTTTCTTTAGTTTCTTGACACACACCATATCAACGTTGATAACTGCATGTGCAAATGTTTAAAACAGAGATGTTTTTGCAAACATTTGAAACACACAGTGACATGGCTGTTGATTTACAGTGCACGCAGTTCATCAGGAAACATTTATCTGCAGACAGCTTCTTATCAGGGATCACCATATTCGCAGGAGATGAAAAACAGGCATGCCTAGCAACTGAGACATATGATTGATTTATAAATACGCCCACAGGAGGCCAGGAAAGGGTTCCGAGTCCTAAGATTTCAGCAAGGCTCCCCTTACTGCTCTGGCACTTTTTATGTCATATTTTATGACTTATGAATTATCTTCCCTTTGCCTTCTCACCTGCTCCTAGGATTGCTTTGGGGTATTTACAGGGCTAGACCTGTGTATAAACAGAGCGTTGAGGCTTGTTATCAATTATTTGAGCCCATCATCATCAAGAAAGTTCTTCACAATGCTTAAGAATAAACGTCTTAATCGTAGACTATCCCATGCACGTTAATTCTAAACAATTAAATAGCAAATGTTGTGTAAAAGTTACATCCAGAGTCGATGAAATACAGATTTCTTACAGTGACATGTCATGCACATTGCACCATAATTGGGGTATGTTTGGAAAGAAGCAAATAGTTTTCAGACATTTCTGCAGTGTTTGCATTATTTAAAAAGTTGAGCGGAAGCTAAAGCACAGTTCATCTTTGTTAGGAAGCAGATGGCGTAGCATCCGTTTGCTGACAAACTCACGGAAGGAAATTAAGCGTTTTGTCCCAGACAGATGTCCTCATTCATCTTATGAAGAACTATCGTCTTGCGAATCAAACATTTGCTTACGATTTACACCCTCTAGAGAAGCACATGTTTATAACGAACATAGAGTATAGAGTAATAGACGTTCTTAACGCCAAAGCAACAGTGTTAATCTGATTGGATCATAATCCTTGAATAATGTAGAGTATTAGCATAAGCATCAAGAACGCATCAGCTACTTACTTTGTGCCTCCTGCCCCGTGTTAGTTCAGCTTTGACTTCTGACTTCACCTTTGTGACCCAACTTGAGATGTTCCTAAAGGTGTCTTGTTGCTCCTCAGGGGTGTTGGCGCAGGGATTGACTTACCCTCAGTTCTGATCAAAGACACAAGTGTGATGAGAGTCTCTGACTCCTCCTTCAGATGTGGGACCAAGCTGGAGAATGAAGCTCCGAGGGTCAAGCTATCCCGCGAAAAAGAAACTCCACAAGTGATTGCTCAGTGTGACTGTGAAGACAGCTTCTTCATCATGAGCAGAAGGTATGTTTGTGCTTCTTTGAATGATGGATAATCTTCTGGAATCTTCTGATTAGGATGCTTTGATTTGTTGCTTTTTAGAATCGTGTTACATTTGAAAGTAGGCCTGTTTGGAACGGGTACAAGAAACGTAATTCCCTCAGGTTGATTTCGAGAAAACGTTTTTTTTTTTTTTTTTTTGATTGATGGGTTGCTTGAAATGGTAATTAGCCCTATGTAGAAATCCGGATCCAAGTTTTAGGTCGCATTGGTACATTCAAGCTGGGGTGTTATGGCCCAAATATGGAGCAGTAGAGACAGAGCTCATAACTCAGATTGATGTAGAGTTGGATGTATGCACATGTGCGCACGCATAACTCCGCCGCAGGAGCACCATACTGATGTTACATTTGCTGGACGTGGTCAGAACATTCAAAAAATGTAGTGGCAGTAAAATGCTCCAAATATAACGAGGACACCATGTTCCCCTTTTACCGTAAAGTGAGGTGTCATCTGCTGCATTCTTTTAGGATAATATTTCTCATTTTTCAGTGTTTTTGGGTGTGTGTAAAGGTACAAATCCAGAATAGTGGAACCTAAACAGCGTCCAAACAACTGGAATATTTAATTTATGTTCAAAACAAATCAAATCTTGATGCATTTAGTGTTTGAATGTAGAAAAGATGAAACGGACGCAAGACAATCGACTCTGAACACGTTTTATTGAGTGTGCCAAAAGAGCAGGGTACAAACGCTTAAGCAAAAATAAATTAATTAATGAAATGCATACAGGACAATAACACTCTAAACCTGAACTAAGCTGCAGTAGAATCATCTTCCTAACAGGATTATCTAAACATGGTAGATTGAGCATGAGCCACACAAGCTGCAGAGCAGTTTCTGTTGGCTACTTTTGCAGGGTTTTGTGTATTAAACACAGTAAGACTATATTTAGTTTTAAACATGCGTTTATATCAATCCTTTCTGGCTACAAATACCACACAGCTTTCTTTTTGAAAACCCTGTTGTGTAATTCTAAAGGGTATACAAACTGCATCATAGATGTTGCTTTATGTATGGTGGATGCTTTCTTCATATTCCGACATTATGGTTTTAGTCTGAAAAAAAACAACAAAAAAAACAACAGCAGCTTATTAGATTCATTAATTTTTCACACTTTTTTGCAGATTGGATAAGATAAAAATGTTTGGAGGCTGGTAACTGTTCAGGAAATGTAACAAATGTATCTAAATGAGATTTAATAAAACCACTGCCATTTGGATTTGATATACATTTATATTTCGAAAGATGATCAATATTGAGTTTTGTATGAAACATGATTTACTCACTGTCAATTCCTACATTTTCTGAAATTATTCACAAATATTTACTTTTATTTTGATTCAGGAGGCCATCATTGCATCGTTAAAACCTCTTTTGTTGGCATATTTCCTCTGGTTGTGCCCCTTAACATAAAATTCCTTTTCAATTTAGATTTGATATTTCATAATTAAGTAAAAAATACTCATATTTCCACTTGTTCCTGGACTGGAGGTCCTTCATAGCAGCAGTCATCATTTTAGAAATTGACTAAAAAGGTCAAGTGTCAGTCAACGATGTGCCCAGACAACTGTCTACTGCCATCTTCTGGTGCAATGTATAACATCTTTTTGTATTTACAGTGTTTCATGCTGTGGTGAACAATAGTGGTGGGCTTCATTTTATTGAGACAAATTTAGTTTGTCGAGTAGCTTTAATTATGAGCTTAATATAGATATCTGTATGTGAACTAACTCTGATTTGTACATAAGTAGAATGTTGTGTGATTTTTAGTTGTATTATTTGATTTTATTCCCTACACGATCACATTTTCACTATTTTCCAGATTATATGTGTTCAACTTTTACATTTCGACCATTTGAAACAAATTTGAACACTTTAACATTGGTGTCATTTGGAAGCTGCTTCTTTCTGACACCACCCTCAAGTGGACATTTAATGAATTGCAGCTTAAGTGACATATACAAATCAACAGTTATTTACATCAAGTGATAAAAATTAAATGGCCGACAAAAAAGAGACCATGATTCCCTGGTTATGAACACTATGAGAATTTCTGGGGTGTTAGGGCCAAAGCGCTCAGAACTCAGATTGATGTAGAGATTCTTAAGTTGGATATATGCACACAAGCCTCAAGTGGTCATTTGGTGAATTGCAGTTTCAGAGATCTCTATATCATACAAATCAACAACTATTTATTTCAACTAGTTACAATTTATGGAGCAATAGAATAAGGTTTGTTTAAAAAGTCATGATTTCCTGGTTGTTAAAGTTATTATTTCTAAGATTTGCAAGTTTTGAGACAATTTTATTCTAGGTTACATTTAATTTGTTTGGGAAACTGAGTAATTTTCTGTCTTTATTCACTATTTTATATTTTTGTGAATGTGACAGTTTTGTCTGAATACATGTCTATGGCACGTAGTTACCTCATTATTATTCATAAGTCCAAGAATTTTATTGGCGGCTGCATCATAAACATAGATCCCAACGTTTGTAATCTCTCTCTATACTATAGATAAATAAATCTAAACTCTGAAAGCAATGTTTATGAAGATTTAACAAAAAAGCTGCTTCAGTTAGCTTAAACATGTTGACATAAATCAGCTGAACACATGCAGCATTGAGAAGAGAGCGGGGGAAGGGAATGGGGGAGGGGAAGCCGAGCAAAGAGAAAGAACCTCCCACAGAGAGAGGATGGACACAAAAAGGCTTATGAACATTATTCTTAAAACTTCCTGTTTGTGAAATCAACCAGAAAATAGAATTATAAATATTTTTTTTCCATTAGACAAAATAGCCACACCCATGTCACTCCCTACTATGTGCAGCAGTACACACCCATTTTGATCTCTGGCAGGAGTGACCTGAGGCTTTTCAACTGACCTGGTGAGTCGAGCATAAATGTCAAATTTAAAGTGAATGTCTTTGATTTATGCTAATGAATTAGGTCTGAGAAACAGCAAAGACTGGCTTTGAGTCCATATTAATAAAAAAAAAAAGCTTTTTTTTATTATTGATGAAATTGTGACGAAAACATTAATGCATATTAATGACCTTTTAATTTTGGATTTCATTGCAATAAAAGAACTGTGATATTTGATCTTTTGGATAAACTTTCTTTGGGACATACAACACTCATCCTTCTGTGTTTTGTGGCTCCTCACCTCTTACTGTAAGGTTTGTGGAGCACTCTGCTCTTCCCAGTGGGTTCTCAGCAATCACTTTGTACTCGCCCATGTCTTTGGCTCCCACTCTGAGGATGAGCATGGAGCAGACTCCACAGGTGTTGGTGATCAGGTAGTTGGTGTTGGTGTTGAGGCTGACATTGTTGTGGTACCAGGTGATATGGGGAGTGGGGTCACCTCTCACCGCACAGCTGATGTAGCATTCGTAACCTTGTGGGGCTGTGTGGATTTTCAAAGGGACCATGAACCTTGGAGGCTTCTCCAAGTTGCAGGTCTTGGACTCTGGCATGTTCAGTGTGAATTTTTCTGCAAGAGAAGGTGGAGTTTGATTACAAAACAGGTCTTTATTTAGAAAGGGGATGGTTTGGGGAGAGGTCGCACTGTGTGCTGTCTGGCTGTCAACCAGTCACCCCCTTGTGGCAGAACATGCACAGGACCACAGAACTCAAGTGGGGTTAGTGGTGTTCAACTGACTTCAGGTAAAGTTGATAATATAGACGATGATGAATTAAAAGTGTAGAATTAACTCCTATTTTATAAATGAACTTTTACTTCCGACCATTTTATACAGATAATTCTAATGTAAATCATGCAAATGAAAACAAACGGGGAACAGGCTTGTGTTGCTTAGTGATGAAGAGCATTTAATCAAGCCCACTGTAATAAAAATTATGGTACATTTTAATGGACAGCTTTTGAATGAAAATTTGAAAACCTTTGAAAAATATTTTTTTTACGAATAATAAACATGATAAATGTCAAAAATCAAGTTACCACCAAAATATGCATCCCTTCTGTCTCCCAATGAAAGTCTCGTCTTTGTTTGTTGTGTGGTCGCCATCACGGCTGCGGCAGTTAGTAAACACTGTCTTTCTGTTTTTGTTTTTGCAATTTAAAAGAATATTTCATATGAGCCTGTACTTATTTCAACTTTGTGGACGAAGTGAACGCCATATAAAGGTAGCCACAATAGAATCATATTATTTATGTTCATATTTCATATTATACTTGTATTTTATTATTTATACTCTATGTGTAAATATCTATCCATAAACATTCTTTGTTAAAGTAATGTGATTATTTTAATGTAGGTTTACATTTCTATTTTATATAGTTAGGTAAGCATTTACTGTTGTCATCCATAAGCGACAAATAAAATGAATGAATTATTGACTTTTATGGCATTTTGGGGGAAAATATTCCAAATTCCCACCGGTAACCTTTTTGCCAATTTTTACTGTTGTTTACCATCAAGAATGTGTGATTATTTGGTGTCATGGCTTTGCAATCAATGATGTTATAATGGAAGTCAATGGGGCACAAACAATAAAAAAGGGAGAAAATGTTAGTTATGAATATGAAACATGAGTTAATTCTACACTTTTAATTCAACATCTATATTGATTGTCATCATTATCTATTCTATACTGTTACAAATGTTTGACATTTCCAAGACAGTGATAAAATATAGAAAAAAAAAATCCAGGCCACAATAATTGTTCATATTGAACTTTTTTTACTTTAGTATGAGATTGTGTGAAAACTGTGTCCAGATATATTCCACCAAATATTTTCAAACCTTTTTTAGATGTAATTAGCCATTTGGGGGACTCTGAAGGGGCAGACAGCCCAATGTCGTTTTTGGAGTAAACTCGGAACTGGTACTCTCTCCCTGGCATGATGTTGCAGGCTGTGAAGCGGTTGTTGAAGATACGGTCTGCCACAGGGTGCCAGGTTCTCTTGCTGGAGTCTCTCTTGGTTACCATGTAATGGAGGCGATCATCTCGCTTCTCGTCTGGGGAAGGTTCCCAGGACACTGTTACTGTGCCCGGAACATTCTCATCCAACTCGACGGGACCTGGAGGCTTTGGCTCATCTAAACCATGACAATCAGAAGCACTAAATCAGGAAAAAAACCTCTCGCATTAAAACCTCATTCAAATGCCTCCCATTACCTGTAACTCTGATCTCAATACTGAAGGTTTCTTGTCCGACAATATTCTTCACAAGTATGGTGTAGATTCCAGTATCGGATCGCTCAGCAGATGGAATCAGGATCTGAGAGGCTCCCTCCGCGTTACTAATAGTGACACGTTTGGATACAGGGATGCCATCTTTGAGCCAGATTACATCTGGCCATGGGGAAGCCTGTAAAATGGCCATGTACTGGTTGTATGAACCATGGAAAGAGTTGTTTTCAAATAGGAAATGGGAATACTGGGATATACCTCAAAATTGATGTTGAATCGTGCAGAATTTCCAGCCCTCACCACCATGAAGCTCTTGATTTTAATATCAGTGAATCTTGGTCTCACTAAGAAGAGTAGAAATAGAGTTAAAGTACAGTTGTATAAATATTGATATTGCTCATCTATGTTTGATGGGGATTGTTCATGAGTGACGTACCCGGAGGTGGCATCGCCAAGATGTAGTTGTCCAATTCCTGTGGCTCCCCCTCTCCGCCTTCATTAACAGCACACACTCTCACCCAATACATGGCCATTGATTTCATCCGCTTTACAGTGAAGGAGGTCATGGTGACGGCGTTTTGGTTGCATCGATCCCAGTCTTGATTCTCAGCAAGTCTGATGTCAATGAAGTAGCCTTTGGCCTCATCCTGAACTCCAGGCTCTTCTTTTGGTTTAGTCCATGACAAAGACAAGGTCGTGTAGGAGGAGTCGGTAACTTTAAGGTCTGTGACTTTACCAGGAGGTTCTGAGGACACAAGTAGGGGACCTTAATGCATTGAACATTTTTAAAAATGTACACCATTTAAAAGCCCCTTTTTTTCTTTTTAAAAGAGACATTAGAGACTTGTTTTACGGATGTTTTTAATAGGAATTAAAGTTTGTCGCAAGTTAAGGGTGTATTTCTCAATGGTATTGTTAAAACAGAGTTTAAATCCCTCATACAAGCTCTTTTTAATCTTTAAATGCGATTGTTTAGGAGCAGATAGACACTGTTATTTGTAGCTAATCACATTTTAAAGGAAATGTTAAGCAAATGTAAAATGTTAAAAGCCAATTGGAGTCGTATCAATACAAATTTTTGTGTGTTTTCTAGATTTTTACTTTTTTCAGAGCTACAATTCTGACAATTGCTCCAAAACTTCTAACAAAGCCTAAATATGATGAAGGGAAACATTACTGCATCACTTTTTTTACCTTTTTTAAAAGTGATTACTACATCACTTTTTTTTCCACCCGATGTCATCACATGTAAAGCTGTGGATGCTCATGTGCTGAATGAGTATTGGTTGTTGTTGAGCTATTATTGTTGACTGGTGACACACTATTGGTTGGTTGAGGGTAAGGACTGGGTGGTGTCCTGTGATATCTGGCACACTCCAGGCATTTTAACATTGGGCACTTTTTAAAGGTTTAACAAATACCTTTAGGTGGATTTTACGACATTACGTCGATGTTGATTTTTTTTTTTAGTTCACTTTTTTTTTTGGCATGGTCTTGTGTTTGAATGGAATGTAGCTCAATGGCACAAGAAAACATGGAAGCAAATGTAGCTCTAGGCTTTTTTGATCCACATCATCAAGAGAACCTTTGGATAGTCCTGCAATCTGTAAGCAAATAAATGCAATATGACTGTTCAGATACAGATCTGAAGTCAGTGCCCTTAGTCGTGTTGAAAAAAATCTAATAAAATTTAGTCATTTTGACAGTTTTGCCTATATGTGACCGTATCAAATTCTGCCTACTTTGAACCTTGCCAAAAACCTTGAAAAGTATCCGAGGTTCCCTTTAATTGAGCCGAAAAGAGAAATGACTCACTCTTTGGATCTCTTGCAAACACAAATTCTGAAGGGGCACTTGGTTCCCCAGCTCCAGATATGTTGATGGCAGAGATTCGGAATTCGTACTCCATTCCTTCGACTACATCTTTGACGGCATATTTCTTTGCTGTAAAATTGAGAGATACAACTTTATAATCAAAAGGAGTCAAAAGTAGCTTGCGTAACAGAAATACCGACCTTTGATTGGCTCCTCAAGTGGATTCACATGGCCCCACAAGTTGCTGCCTTTCTTGCGTTTCTCCAAGTTGTACCCCAGGATATTGGTTCCTCCGGTATTTGTTGGAGGAGTCCATGACAGATTAATGCAGTCTTTAAATGCACTGACTACCTTTGGAGCAGCTGGCTGACCAGGATAAGCTAGAATGGAAGAGCGTTAGATTTCATGAATTTCTGGAGGGTGAATTCTTATAAAGGATGCTATTAGACCTTCTTGGTTTAGTTTTATTGAATCACACCAAAGTTAGTTTTCCTTCATTTGGGCAGAAGAGAATGCAGCAGCCAGACTTGGTGCAGCAAAAGCAGATGAAAACAGTGTACTGGAACCAGCCTGAAGAGTTGGTCCCAGTACACTTTCAAGTGAACTTTGAAGCGGATTGTTTGTGGCAAGATCATGATATAAGCAAATCCAAAAATCCTTAGCAATGTACTTCTTGTGAAGCACTTCTGCCTCGAAGTAACAGCGTTTGCTGAGTTACGGTTTTAAAGTCTATTGTATTGGAGTATGGCGAAAGTGTGACTTTGATTTTGAAGATATCCTGGAGACAGTGGCTGTAGATGTAGCCATTGTGAAACCGGAAGTGTGCTATTGAGAAGTACATGGAAGTAGTCTAAGCAGTACTGGACCAGATTCTGATGTCAGCTGCGAGTGGCATGACATGGTGGTTTTGTTGACAACGCACCAGTTTACAATTTTTTACGTAAGCTCTAATCTACAGTTGCCTACTCTCGCTTTTTTATCACATTGTGATAAAAAAACCCTCTGAAGCACTGAACTTATTTTCTATATCAGCTCAAATGACTTCTTATGAGCATGTCTTATGATTATTTCGACCTTGTAACAAACTGCTTATGTTTACTCCCGAACTGTAAGTCGCTTTCGATAAAAGTGTCTGCTAAATACATAAATGTAATGTGATTTTTAGAAACATTAAATGTAAAAGATGACAATATTGACATGACTCAATTTTGGAGTAGTTTCTCTCTAGTGTATTCCTGTAAACTCTGCTGTGTTTCTGAGTTTATAGCCATTTTAAAAACTTGCTAAGAGGAGTTCTGTGTTTGTGTCCCCCCTGAGCTCGGACTCCACAGTTCATTTACTTATGAAAAGCCCTGTACATGAGCATTCAGGCTAGTTCTGATGGTTATCACCAGAGAGCTGCAAGCGAGGGATTTAGGTGGTATATTTTCTGCATTTCCAGTAAGACACCCCAAATTGTACACATCCTCGAAATGCCAAATGATGATCTTTTCATGCAGTGAATGCTATTAGTTACTTGTGAGGTAAGACCAAATGGTAAGAACTGAGAAATGCCCCTGGTCTAGACCAAATGAACCATAGCACACAGAGTCTTTTGAGTTAGAATTCAACGTTTGAGTTAAAATTCTTCTTAGACGACGTTTGTTGTGTCTCTGTAAAAACCACAAACTTGTTAGTCCTGTCCGAATCTGCACGACATAAGTGTCTGAGTTTGGCTTGCAATCTCTTGATTGGTTTACAAGCTCACATGATCAGATTGCGTTCGGTTATATAAACATATATTTAACGTACTTCAAATAATCTTAGCTGAAACTTATATTAATGTAGCCCGGCTCAAGAATTGTTTTGTGTAGGTTTTTTTTCTTTTTAAATCGTTGAAGGATTTCATCCTCAGCCAGAGATTCTCAGGCATCTGCATTCGGACAGGAATAGATTTCTCAGACAGCCGCAGAGTTTGCTGAAAAACAGTAGGTCTTTTGCTTTGGAATTTTGTGACATTGTGAGAGAAAAAGATTTATCTATTTTTTTATTTTTAGAAACTTTAGAATTTTGAACGCCCTCCTGTGAAAGTAATAGTCACCTTTTGTTCCTGCCTGCACATCTTCGGTCTCCATTAGTTCACTGGTGCCCATGTCAGTCTCTGCTCTGATACGGTAGCAGTATCTCCTGCCATGGTCTACATCGGTGTCTTTGTAGTGAGCTTCGCCTGGAATCTGGCCAATCTTTTTCCATGTGTTGCGTCCAATTTGGTTGCGCTCAAGTACGTAGTGATGAATAGGGCAACCACCGTCATCCTTTGGAGGTCTCCATTTGATCTCGACACAATTAGATGACGCTTCAACAATCTCCAGAGGTCCAAGTGGAGGGGTTGGTTTATCTAAACGAGAAGTTGAATTAATCGGACAAAAATAAAATGGATTTTTCCTGAGTTCACTGATGTTTCACTTACCTAGAACAACTAGACTAGTAAAGGCTTCCACTGTGCCAAATTCATTTTTAATTTTGATTTTAATCTCCCCGGTGTCTTTGCGCTGCAATTTAGAGAGAAGCAGGCGACTTTCACCCTCCAGTATCTCGATCTTGCAGTGAGTGTCTGGTAGGAGCTCTTCACCATCTTTGTACCACTGAACCTTGCATGGCTCACGGCCTATAAAAGGGATTTTGAAGGTGGCTCTCTGGTTTTGTTTGATGACGATTGGTTTTGTAAAGGCTTCGATTTCCTCAGCACTGAATCTTGGTGGATCTTTACATGAAAACACAAAGTGTTAATGTGATGGTTAAAACCCCAGTGAGAAATTAAGAGATATTCTAAAGCAAACCTTCAACAGCAATGGCGCATTCAGTTTTGCGCCCATCCGCCTCAAATCGATATTTCCCAGCAAATTCTTCAGTTACTTTATCAATTTTTAGTTTGTGAATGGCTCCGTCTTTACTGATTGTCATTCCATCAGTGGATGCAGTGATCTGTGGAGAAATTTATGGTAATTAACAAAAACCCCATATTCATAATCTCAGAATTTGAATATTGTGAAAAGGTTTGTATTGAAGAACCAGGTGCTATACTCTGACTTGTCGACTAACACAAACTTTCTATCAGCTACAGAACTGCGAAAACAGTTGGTCATCAACAGATGACCATTGACACCTTCTCAAAGGAGTTAAAGGCACAAAAGGTCATCGCAAAAATGTCTCTGTATTCACAGAGCTTTGTGTCCAAGCACATTCAGAGAGGTCAAAGGTAGCAACAGATGTGGTAGAAAAAAAGTGTATTAGCAATAGAGATATCTGCACCCTGGAGAGGATTGTGAATCAAAACCAATTCAAAATTGTGGTGGACATTCATAGTGGACTGGAGATGGGGTCAAAGCTTCAAAATGTATACAAGACAAGGGGATGAGCCTCTGTTGAACAAGAGACAGCTTCAGAAGCTTCTTGTTTGGGTTAATGGCAAAAATGTTCAAATGGGGCGATCGGAAATGTCATTTTTTTATTTCATTTAAAGAGTGACATTTTTTATCATTAGAGGCACATTTGGCAAATTAGTGACGTCTCCCTCAATTTAGTCATAGCAATTATATATAATTTTATAATCAGACAAATGGTGCGCTGAGGAGGGGCATTGGCTTAGCAAAGATGTGGCTTGCTGAAATTTTGCATTGAAAAAAAAATCGCTAACAAAAGAAATGGGGTGCAGTAAACTGTGCATGTGGCTAGAGTTGAGCGAAACACAGGCGTTTGAAATAAATATCTACCTCAGTGCCATCTTTGGACCAGACGCCCTCACATTCAGCACTGCTGAGTTTGCAGACCAGTTCAGCTCCTTCTCCTATAATAGCCTTGCAGTCCTCCAGCCCAGAAGAAAAATATACACCAGGATCTGGAAATGTAAGATAAGTTCTTGACCCCCCAAAAGCCTTTTTATGAAAAATATCACTCCAGAGCATTTGAAGTTTTTTTTTTTTTTTTTTTTAAACAAAACCATAACAAAAACATAAATAAAATTAATAAATAAATAAATTAAAAACATAAATAGTTTAATTCACCAAAGGATAAAAATGTTTTAAAATGGTCAATTTTTTTCAAGTAATCAAAATGTAACAAAATGTTGTTAAAAAAGTGAAATAAAGTTTAGCACCATAATTTGACGATTTTGTGAATTATTGCAATTGCTAAATATAACTAATCTTACTCAATATATCCTTAATTGTAGAGCTTGCTCATCAAAAATGACTTCAAACCGCTGAAATGAGCTTTTGCTGATATGAGCATGACTGTGCTTACAGAGATAACTCTGTAGCTTTGCAACTTAAGGGTATAAACTTTTATAGAAAAACTGTGAGACTTAAATTTGTGATGATGCTAAATAAATATTAAGTAAATATAACAAATAAAATAAGTGTCTAGAACAGCTTGCTCAAAGCCAGAGTAAATTATTAGTATTTATGAGACCTACGGTGTACTGGTTGTTACTGGTGCTATATAGGGAATGACTTTGAAAAGGGACATTGTCAGCTTTCAGGGCAACTTCAAATATCTCTTACCAACAGCTGTCTCTGGAACCAGCGAGCCTTGATTTTTACGACCTGCCCGCTTTTGAGCTTTAGCCGACTCATCCTTTTCATCTTCCTCAGTAGTTTCAGATCCGCACTCTGATGGACCTCCGGGACCTGATGGCTTCCCAGGGCCTGGAGGGTCTCCTGAACCCGAGGCGCTTCCAGACCCAGTTGAGTTTCCCGAACCTGAAGGATTGTCAGACCCTGAATGGTTTCCAGAACCCGATTGGTTACCAGAATCCGATGGATTACCAGACCCTGAAGAGTTTTCTTTATCTGATTGGTTTTCTGTATCTGACGGTTTACTTCCATCTCCAGTCCCAGCATTTTTGCGGCCAGTGATTCCTTTTGAAGAGTGAATTTTAGATAAAGAGGTTGGAAAGAACAATTAAAATAAAAAAGACAAGTGCTTGCAACACACACGTCTAATTAGAACAACTAACTAGCATAGAGACTAGCACAGAGATTGCAAACAAAGGTGAAAAATGCCTAGTATTTCCACAAACAAGGAAGTATCATGGCTGCCATAGCATTAAGCTGCTAAGTTAAATGTCAATCTAACTAACATTATCAAATGATCAAACTTATGAAATTAAAATTCATAAAAATACTTCAAAGTGTGTGGAGCTACTGGGCATGGTCACATTGATTTTTGGAAAGATTGAAACACTGGCTACAGCTAAAAGAGGAAATGGAATTGAGCCAATCCCTCCTTACTTCACCATTTTCTGCAGTTAATGGGCTGCAGTGAACCAATTCTCTTTCGTTTGGAAGAGAAAGCCAAGGGTTTAAGCTAAAAACCCCTCCAAAAATCAAAGTTTTACATGAAACATAAAGGGTTATCATGCCTTTTTCCATGTACATCATCTATGTTTTTTTTTTTTAAATAGATATTTAACTCGTAATGAATGCATTGGTTTTCAGGGACAGTGGTCTCATCTAGGCACTTCATATATTCTAAAGGAAATCAAGTGGTGGGATATGATGCTACACCTGTGATGCAAATGCTCAACTACTAAATTGACCAATCACAGACTACAGTCCCTGTCTACGTTGAGCAAAGTTATTTTTGGGGGCGGTGCACGTCAAGTTCAAGCAAGGGGTTTGTGGCTGCAAATGTCTCTGACGTAGGCTGTGCGAAGGCATGGAAAGCATAAGCACACTATAAGACAAATCCATCTTTTATCACAAAACCAACCAACAGCGTCAAACGAATTGTTATGTTGATTTAGGGTGTGGCATTAGTTCACTGCATAATTTACAAAACAAAATTGACCAAATCTCGAAAATTTCTTTTGTTTTGGTGCCGTGACCCGGATAGAGAAATTCAATTTTTTTTTTCTGAGATCGATCTTCAGCTTTTTAATCTTTGCTCAAGACTGAATCTTCTCAGCTCAACGAGCAGATCTACTTAAGAGTGAGTCTTCACAGCCTGACCACACGAGTCTCTCCAAATTCAACTGAACAACCAGATCATCTTGTGGCTAATATGCACAACTTAACTTCAGGATCTGCTTCAGAGCAATAGATCTTGGGAGGCAACAATGTGGGCAATGCCTTTTCAAATTTAGGGGAGAGAATGTGGAACAATAAGATAATTTTATGTGATTAATGGATGAATTTCTGCTTTGTCTTAAGAAGGGATAGATGGCAGAGTCCAGATACGGTGGGATTAGAATAAGAGTAGGGATCAATTTTTGTCACCACTATTAAACATGTTATTGCCGATTATAGAATGTTTTAAAGGGATATTTTAAATTGAAATATTTGGTGTTCCAAGACATTAAACTCTCCATTTGATCATGTGAAGGGTTAGACGTCAGATGTGAAGAGGTAGAAGTCTAACAGATGTATTTTTGAGCATTAATGGCATAAATAAGACTGATTTGCTCAACAGAATGTTCTTCAACAGTGAAATTATTTGTGTTTGAACTGCATCGAAAAAAAAAACAAATCTTTCCTTTTTTGTGGTGTTAAATAGACTGTAAACTTTTCAGCATCATTTACTGCTTCCGTATCAAAGAGGTACACCTGAGGAGCCTCTTTGCTTTTTGAATATATGTTCCCATGGATATTTGTAGCCCCGCCCCTCACCAACTCTATGTTTTCAAGGGGAAAATGGTAGGGGCACAGTTTAAACAGAGAACTGGAATTTTGTCTGAACACATGAAGGACCAGACGAATAGTTATAGTGAGAACACGGGTACGACAAATAAAGATCTGTAGAACATCTAGCTAAATGTTTTGCACATTTTGTAGTTGAAATGTTAATCTTAGGGAAAATTAAAAGATTATTAGATTTTTTTTTGTTGGTAAATGAGATTAGTTGTCATTGCAAGCACTCCACTGTTGATGTTACTGTAATTAAAACACTTTTAACCACTGCATGCAAAGTCATGCTTGTTTAGTGTTTGGATATTTTGTGTGAACTGTTAGCAAAAGTTTTGAGTGGTGCTGAAAAAAACTAGTTGGAAAAGTAATCTCACTTCACATGGATTCAACTCCTTACCTTTGACAGTATCAGGTACCAGAGGTCCGTCCTTTTTTTGTTTCCTTTTTTCATCTCCACCTCTACCAGCTCCAGTTGCACCACCCTCTGTACCAGCTCCTCTAGCTCCACCATTTCCTTTTGCTTCAGCCCCAGACTTGCCTTTGGCTTCAGCAAGAGCCTCTTTAGCTGCTGCTTTTGCAGCTTCGGCCTCAGCTTCAGCTTTGGCTCTTGCTTCGGCTCTTGCTTCGGCTTCTGCCGCCTCTCGTTCAGCCTGTAGCTTCCTCGCTGCCTCTACAGCTTCTGCCATCTCCTTTCTGCTCTTCTCAGCTTGCTCAGCAGCAATCTTCTGCAGCTCCTCTCCACCACCACCAGCCTGAGTAGTTTTACGAGTTGTCTTCTTGCCCTTTGGATCTTTGTCGGCTAGTTTGAAAATATATTGGGGAGTTAGATATTTAGATATTGCCAGTTGTAATATTGCCAATTATTTAGCCATTATTTAGATATATGGCTTTTATAAATACTGCATTTACTTTACTATATATACTGTACTGTTTATCCTATATATACATTATTTTTTATGATAAACTGACCTTAATTTATATCCCACTTTTTTGTATGTAGACTCATGTTTTTATGTTTTTACTGTTCCCCAGATCCGGCAATAACACCTTTAGCATAGCTTAGCATAAGCCATTGAATCCAATTAGACCAGTAGCATTTCAGTTCAAAATGATGAAACAGTATCTATATATATATATATATATATATATATATATATATATATATATATATACACATATACATATACATATACATATATATACATATACATATATATATATATATACATATATATATATATACATATATATACATATACATATATATATATATACTAGGGGTGTAACGGTTCACGGTATGTATTGAACCGTTTCGGTACGGCCTGTTCGGTTCGGGACACTTGCGTACCGTTTCGGTATTCGGTTTTTGTATTAAATAATATAAATGTATTATTAGCGCAATATTAAGCGCAGCGGAACCATGTTCCTAGGCGAGTTTCCGCACGGACGCTATTGAGGGACGTGCAGCACTACTGTGCGACACTCAATAGCGTCCGTGCGGAAAATCGCCTTTGGCTTCCCTGTTAAAATACATAACGGGGATAGACGAGTGGATAAATTTAAAGTTGTATGCGACATTGTTCCACGGAGATCAACACATCTAACATTTTCTACTGCTGGAGATATTGTCACTGCAACCAGATCTGTGCTCTCTTCAGAAAATGTGAATAGGTTAATCTTTTTAGCCAAAAACTTAAAACTTGAATAGTTAGTTTTGTTGATATATAAGCTGAAGCTGTTGCTAGTGTTAAAAGTTTTCAGGTCCTAACTAGTTGCAGTATTTCATTTTTTATTTAATAAAATGTGTTTTTCTTTATAAAGAGTGCTATTTATTTAAAATATCACCCAAATGTGTCACTTTTATTTATTTTATGCAAGAATTCTATTGTGTATTTGTGTATATTGGCAGCTTTTCAAAATAAAGATTATGTAAGTTTTTATTTTTTTGTACCGAACCGAATGAACCGAACCGAGCTCTCCAAGACACTGTACCGAACCGAATACAATTTTAGCGTACCGTTACACCCCTAATATATACATATATATATATATATATATATATATATATATATATATACACACACACAATATTTGCATGAAATGGATCCAAACTTGTTCATTAACTTTCTCATGCAAACAGTATGATTGCGCGTTAGCATACACTAGAAGGCACTGAACTGCGTGAAGCGAGATGCTATTTCGACACTTAAGCTGGATTCATTAGCTTGCAAAGTGATGAGACTTACACAGAACTCTTTTACTCTTTGGACTTATGTCCCTTTCCATTCTGAGTGATGCACAAAAAAAAACATCTAAATTCTCACTTGAACAACTTCATGCCGTTCTATTTGACTTGCAACTGCCGGTAATAACGCACTACATTACCCATGATTCCCAAAGTTCCAAAAGGGGCGTGGTAGGAACGGGGTAAATGGTGTGTTGCATAATAGATGATTCAAATACTTTTTTACGATTACTTTTGCAATTACAAAGTTACTAACTTTGTGCAGTGATAGTGTAGAAGCATTTTTAGGCCTTTTTACAAACTGCATAATATGACCCTTTTAAATGAATCTAACATGACGTAGATTTTGGTTTTTGTCCATAGGCTTTCAAAGGGTTTTTCAGTGGTCTTTAAATAAACGTCAATGATTCATGTGTAATAAATGATCAAATTTGAACTTATTTTTGTGTATACTAATAAAGTCAGGCTTGTACTTACCTTCCACGATCAGCCAGGCATTGCAAGATTTAATGCCGGCTATAGCAGCATAGATTCCAGCATCCAAAGGCATACAGTCAATGATTTTCAGGCTGTGGATCAGTTTGTCCTCTGAAACAGTGATCTCATATTTTTCACTGTTGGTGATGGCTATGTTTTTAAGAGTCCATGTGATCGCATTCGTGGGCTGAGTCAAGACGCACTCAAAAAGGGCATCTTCTCTCTCTTGGGCCGTCACTTCCTTAATCTTCAGGGCAAAGTCCACGGGGGGAACTGTGTGTCAGATATGAATAAAGACACTTCAGTCAGTCCATGGGGGCATTATGCATTCTGGCAGAGCACTGCTGAAAAGGGCACGACCACCACAGTGTGGTGTATTCGGATGCCGGTGGGCTAATCCCTTCATTAGGCTTCTTTAAAAGCTTAAACAGCATGACTTGCGTTATTTTCATGATAAATACCTGTCTATGAAACAAAATTATGAACAGTTTGAGTCAGCAAGCAAGACAAATTACACGCACTGAGTGTCAGAAGTGTGACTAAACAGATTGTTATTATGGAGACTCTTTAAGGATTTATTAGAGGAGTGATAAGGTTATTTCAGACTGAGAATCGTGAAAAGACTTACTTTTAAAATCAGTTGAGAAGATGTTTACCCCCTCAACATCCACTTGGTAGATTCCGGCATCCTCTGGTTTGAGATTTTTGACAGTGAAGATGTACTTCTTGCCTACTTGTTTTAATCCGTGTTTCAGATCTCCCTCTGCATCTTTGGAGTATGGAATCATGACACCGTCCTGGGAATGATTCAAAATCCGGATCATTCATTTATAACAAAATTTTAATGGCAATTGAATTTCATAGTCTTTACCAGGTAGAGATGATAGAAGCTACATTATATTATGCCGCGGTGGTTCATCGTGAAATTCATACATGGAGCTTTTGTAAAATGCCGTGAACCAATTAAAATGCAAAGAGAATGAACAAAAAGCAAATCAAAATTTAATGTTTCCATCTTTGCCTTTCAACCAGCATCAATTCCTAAAGGAACTCTTTCACAATGCTGAGGATTATGTAGGATTATGGTACCAAACAGGTGCTTATGATCATCAATATCACACATAGGCTGAAACCGAGTTTCAGAAACTGAAACAGCTGAGTAGGAGCTTGGAGTTGGAGTCCAAACATGTCCATATCTCCATGCAGAGTTAACACACCGACCCGGAAACATAAAAGCATGGCATCAAAATGTTACTGTTACTGCCACAGTATCCCTGTCATTACCTTGGTCTGTGTTATATAAAGTTTAGACTGCCTGCAGAGAATGGCACTAAAGGGCAAGAACATGAACCCAGGGCAGGGCGGGGATAACTTAAACATTTTGAGACGGATCATTCAAAGGAGCTGCTGAGAAATCTTAATTTCTAAACTTTATAAAATATATTACATCACTGGCCCTCCGTAGCAACCAGACTCACTACCATAGCAACTGCTATGGCATATCACTATCTCAGCTTTGGAAAATTATAGAGACATTGGGGTTGTTTTATATGACTTCTAATGGCATAGGGAACGTTATATTATGTCATTGACAGTCTATAGCAACCAGATTGTTTTCCATAGCAACCATTTTACCATATCTCTGTCTCAGCTTAGGAAAATCATAGATACCTGGATGTTGCTTTATTTTACTCGTATTGACATGGAGAACAACATATTACATCACTGACCCCTCCATAGCAACCATTATTTTCATATCTCTATCTCAGCTTAGGAAAATGATAGAGACATTGGGGTTGCTTTATTTAAAAAAATATATAATAATAATAATAATAATAATAATAATAATAATATTAATAAATGTTTTAACCGGCAATAGGTAAAGCTTACTCAACATTTGTGTGAAAATGTTAGTTATTAATTTAGTTATTAAGTCTATGCTAAGATGAAATAATTGAAGCAAATTAAAGGACATGTGGGGAGGAAGCGGTGAAAATTAAAACACTTCTATGTTTACCTGCTGGATTTTGTGGGCGGGTGGGAGAATTCTTTATTGTTGAGTGGGAACATTTGTTTTATGAAATGTCTCACCTTGTAGAGGAAAATGTGACTGTTGGGGTCTTTGAGCTCCATTTCGAGTTCAAAGGTGGCCCCTTCTTCAGATTTCACCTCAATGGGCTTGAGATTGCTGAGATGTTGGATAAACTGAACAAACAGAACTTTTAAGTTGCGGACACTGCAATGTACATGAAATATATTGTGTGAGTATGTGTGCTACGGGTTACCTGAGCCTGCTCCTCTTCTCTTTCTTTCTTCATCTCGACCAGTTTTTTCAGCATACCGCGGAAATCAGTGACTCCGTACTCGGAGCAAATACGCTCATAATCTTTCTTCTCAGAACTCAGCAGAAGTTCCCAAACCGCATCATCGATGTCTCCTTCCTTTTTCTCCTCAGTTTTCTTGCCAGCTCTTTAAGGAGATTGTGATGACAAAGATGAACCAGATGCTAGCAGTTAACTAAGTTAATGTGACAAATGGAGCAGTCTGAGCTTGGCTAATTATCGATCATTAAAGACTGCATTACTTTGAGTATGAAACATCTCACCCTTTCCTGAGCTTCTTTCTAAACTCGGTCGGGTCACTTGCTGGAGCTTCAAAATGAAGTTAACAAACAGAAGGACATTAAAGCACTTTTCCACACAAACATCTCCTTGATGCACAGCTGCACAGCTCTTGAGAAGCTTGATCTCACCTGCCTCTGCCTTCTGCATTTCTTTCTCCTTTTTGAACCCAACTAGAAAATAAAGTGAATATAAAGAATATTACATCCATAAAAATGTAATATTTTATTGATAGAAAACATAAATAACTGTACTCTATATCTTACCTTCAATGATGTTCAGAACCACGGTGCAAACAGCTTTACCGTGTTCATTTATTGCATAACACTTGTAAGTGTCGGCTTCATTACTCGTGACTTTTGGTATCTGCAAAAGAAAATGTTATTTATCATTGAAATTGTTTCATTTGAGGGTTGTTTGGGATCTTTATATGATGTCACATAGAAATGTATTATTATATAATTGTATATATATGTATATAATTTGGTAGCCATTTGAAAATTTCCATAACATGAGGTGAGGTATTGAAGTATTTGAACCCCATACTCTAGAAATATTTGGTTTGTTTATGGTTTGAAAAAAAAAACACTGACAGCTCCCTAGCAACTAAACTGTTTACCCTAGTAACCTCAGCGTTGGTAATGATAAAGACATGGGGGTTGGTTTATATAACTTAGAATACATTATATTACGCCATTGACCCCTCCATAGCAACCTAACTGTTTATCATGGCAACCACTTTGGCATATCGCTATCTCAGCTAAGAAAAAGCATGGGGTTTGGTTTATTTTAGTCATTTTTGCACAGGGAACTGACTCCTATTCACATAGTCACTGACTCCTCCATAGCTACCAAAAAGTTTACCCTGGCATCCATTCCATTTTGCCTATAAAACTTATTTTTTTTTTCTCTATGCTTACCTCCAAAGTATGTTCACCAGTTGTGGAGTCAAACTTGACTTGAAACTTTTGGGGATCTTTAATTTCCCCTTTAGCTCTACGCCAGGAGACAGTAGGTGTTGGGTTTCCAGACACTTTCGCTTTAAAAATGGCCAGCTTTCCTGTTTTATGAAAATAAAACAGCTGTTTGTCTGGAGATAAATGCTTTTGAACAGTTTTTTTATTTAAATACAAAATTTGAAGAATCCGATACATGCAAAGATATGATGAAAGTAGAACACTCAATAAAAAAATAAATACTTAAAAACAAAGTTACTTAAATGAATCTTTTTTTAACTAAACAGTCTATTTGAACTCTTAAGAGTCCATTTGGTCTTTGTCTGCATAGTTTTTATTTTGCATTGTCCTGTGCATATTTGGAAAAAAAATGAGAAAGAGTAAGAGAAAGAGTAGTTTAGTTCTTTTTTTTTCTTCGAGTCGGTTTAACTCTATATAGAGTGGTTCCAAATACACTCTGAGTAGAGTTAATTCAACCCTTAGGATTTTAGTTTGTACCATCCTTTAACGTATTGTGAATCCATTTGGTTGCTTTGTAAAGGGTTAAAACAGTAGAAATTGGTGTGTTTTAAACATTGTTGACATTTTTGTGTTGTGAGTGTTTAGGTTCACAGTGAACCCTCGTTTATCGCGGTAGATAGGTTCCAGAACTGGCCGCGATAGCTGAAAATCTGCGAAGTAAGAACACAATATTTACAGTATTTATATAACAGGGACTTTTAAACCCCCTCTTTACATAGTACTGTTAACAAACCACCCTTTAGAGTAATGCACAGATATCTACCATACGTACATACAGTTATAAAAGCAATAAAACAGTAAGTGAACGTAAAAAAAAAGATTGTTATGGTGCGTACTATACAATTGTATAGTATTTTACTCACCACGATAGACTTGGAAGTTACAATAAAGCTGTTATGGAAATATTTGGCGTTTTCATATGTCACGACTGTTTTTGAAATTTCCGGAAAATCTGCTGTATATTTTCTCTTATAATAGTCGAACCGCGAAGTAGCGAGTGTTCACTGTAATCATACAGATGGGGGAAAAAACACAATTGCTATGTAAATAAAAGCTGTTAAGTTCTGTCCAATGCAAACATGCATGTAAGGGCATATGAAGTACAGTATTGGCTGTCCTTGCGTACTGTATATATAGCTGGTGTCTCATGTTCAAGCAGGGAACACACAGTGAAATTACTCAGAGCTCAGTCGATGTAGCAATATTAGCTGTCTGCTTGCTTATCCCTTGTACGTGTTTCCAGCCGGTTTCACACATTGGATCATGCATCTGCCACCTCTAATCACATTAGCTCTCTTTCTTGTGTATTTTGTTTTCTCTATATTCGATCCCTTACCTTCTTGAATGGTTAAAGCGATGGGTTTACGTGTGAAGTCGGGAGTTGTCATCCCTTCAGGAAGTTCCTCAACATACTGTGTGATCATCACACCGGGAACCTTAGATCTCCTTTTGATGCCTGAGAGAATTCAGATTTAGAGGATTAGAGTCATAATGTGAAAGCAATGAAACAGCAGGTGGTTTGAGATGTTACAGACGGAACAAGTGTCTGTAAAAAATCTGTACAAAATAGTTCAAGGAAGAAATTTACCGTAAAACAGTATAAAAAGGTGAGGCACACAGTACTGTGAAAACGGTTTAGGCCAGTGTGAAAAAAATCAAACCAATATTTGTTGTTTCCACCTTTTGCCTTTGAACCTGCACCCATTGTTCCAGGTACACTTCCACTAAGTCAGGGATTTTGTAGGATTATAGTCAGCTGCATGTTCAACCACTTATCCCAAACAGATGCTAATGATCATCAATGTCACATCTAGGTTGAAATCCAGTCATTAAACAGAAACAATTGAGTGGGAGGCTTAAAACTGGGTGAAAAAAAAACAGCCAAACTATGGTTAGCATGAGAAAGCAACAAGACACCAGGTAATGGTACGCCATCAACAAGATGGCGTACTTTGCAAGACAAAGATTTCAAAGCAAGATTTTGAAGATGTGCTTTTGAAGAAGCAAATACGAACTGGGAAAGTTGGGGGTCTTAGATGCAGGGGTTGGACCAAGGAAACTTTTGAAGCAGATGACAGACACTTCGAATTAATTACACTTTGAAAACAGTAGACATCCAGTGCACCAGCTCAGAACTGGCAGAAGCGAGTAGACCCCAGTTTGGAACCATATATCCAATATGGGCGACTCGAGTATGTACCAAAAACATAGGAACTGGGGTACAGAAAAATGACAGTAGGTGCTCTGGACTGATCAACATGTGAAGTATTTCAGTTTGTTTGTCGCCGGGCTGAAAAGAGATTCAAAGAGTGTCTGCACTCAACAGTGAAGCACGGCTGCCTTTCTGCTCATGGAGTTGGAGGTTTGGGCAGGTGTTCTCAAAGCTGAGAAATATTTTGATATTTTGGATATAAATAGACAGATTTTTATCCATCCATCCATGGAGCCCTGGTCTCAACACCTCATTGTGAGAAAATAATTCACAGAAGATCTGTGGTTAGTTCTACAAGATGTTGCTCTCCTTCAAGAACTGTGCTCAAGTGCACCTAGAAGAATTGCTGCTGGTTTGAAGGCAAGATGTGGTTGCACCAAATATTGATTGTATATAGATTTCTCCATTAAATTTGGTCATTGTTAAAATAAATAAACACCTGCCTACAACTTTAGCAAGTACTGCAAAATAGATCCAAATGTAGGTTTTCTTTTTCTCACTTGTTTTTAATACGCTTATATAATGCTCTTGAGGTTCTACTCACCATTTACAGTCATGCTCACTCAAACGAGCATTTCAGAAAAATCACACACCTCTCAGGAAGGGTCTGTTCTGTAGCTGATGGGCTGTTTAATGTCGTTTCATATACATATTATATTTACCTAATAGGAATATTCACCTAAAATATTTAGAATATTTAACTTACAAAAGAGAAATACACTTTATCTTACACCATAAATCATTCAGGAATAACATTTAAAAATAAAGAAAAGTATTTAGGCGACATGGTTTCACTGGGGGTACCACTGTGTCCTTTCAGTGAGAAGGTTCCTGGTTCGAGGATCATAGGTAACCTTCGAGGGAGGAGTTTCCTCAAGGTTTTCTGTTTTTTTTTTCCCCAAAACATGCGCCAGGTTTAAAAGAATGATCTAAATTCCCCTTTTGAGATGTCCTGTGATGACTGGGGACCTCTACCTCTGCCTTTCACCCGAAGGGCGCTCCATGACCCCAAAAGGGACACGAGCAGGAAAGAAAATGATGCATCATTTTAAAGTATTGCAATACACCAAAAGATTAATTAAATAACCTCCATCTCTCCTTCAGATTATGTTTTTCCATTTTATTCTGTTCAGCCATTCTCCAGATTTGGCAACAATACTTTTAGCTTAGCTTAGCATACATCATTAAATCCAATCAGACCAGTAGCATTTCAGTTAAAAATGAATAGATTTTACATATTAATAACAAACATTTTTACTTTTTAAAATTGAGTTTAGAGGAGATTGGAGAATGACCCAAAAAATTGCAGCGACCATTTGATTAAAAAACTCATGAATAAATTAAGATCCTAAAGATCAATACAGCTGGGAATAGCAAACATTTTGTTGCGTTTTTGGAATCCTTGCAAAACATGACAGACACTCCATTGTTTCAAGAACTGTTTTTTTTTCCATTATTCAAAAATCCATCCTTTTTTATGTATTAATGGGGAAGTACCTTGAAATAAATGGCAGAAACATATGTTGATGGTGTTTTTAAATGACAGCAATAATGTTCACATGTTTAAATGTTCACAAAAGAAAAACATGCAGCTTTTCAGGTTACTGTTGTTTTGTTACCTTACCTTGCCTCTTGGGTGGCTGAGTTTCCAGGCCTGTGACAGTATAGACACATTATTACAGAACAACAACCACGAACAAATGGGAGACAAAGAAGGAAACACAAAATTGTGAATCTCCGTACAATTGCTTGATTGACGGAGCAATGCACAAATATAGACAAATACAACGAAAGACAGGGAAGTTAATCCAATAAACATGAGTTTTCAATACACCCAGGGGATGAAAGTGAGATCACGGTAGACAAGATTAGATAAAAACAGTTGGGAACAGATATAGGTATATAGATATAGTTTCACACAGCATAAACTGTAAAAAAATCTGTAAATTTAATGGCAAAATACAGTAGAAATGCTACGGAAAAAGATGTTATATAACAATATATATATATATATATATATAATATCTGTAGAATTTACATTGAAAACAAAGTTATACATTTTACATAGTAAGACCTTAATTTTAACAGTTAAAATTATGGAAATATTACGAATTGCTGTAAAAGTTTCAAAGTACTATATTATCGCTAGTATATAAATGTGTTTTTGGAGCATTTTTGTAAGAAACCCATGGGATCACATGCATTTAGACAGTTATTAACCATAAAACATGATTATGGAAAACTTACAGTACAATCCTGTAAATTAAATTACTGTGTTAAAGTAAACGGTAAAGTTCTGACAACCACAAGTTCTGTAAAGTTTGTTTGTCATTATTACAATACAAATCTTTACATTATATGTTCTGAAATGTAAAAAAAATAAATAAATAAATAACCGTTAATATTAAGGATGAATTAAATCCTTAATTGTTTTATTGCAACACATTTATGATAATCATACAGTTATAAACTGTAAAAAGTTATTGAAATCTGCTAGATTTCCAGTACAATCCTGTGAAACCAATAACAGTGCCAACGTATATTTGACTGTAAAGTTTTGGCAAAAGCTGGCGTTTTTTTTTTTTTTTACTGTAGAATTCAGTTTTTAATTAACCAATAATTAGTGCAAGACAAAACTTTTTACATAGCACAGTATTATTATTTAAACCCTTAAATTGTACAGGTATAAAGTGTTTTAAAATTCAACGGTAAAGTTCTGGCAACCACAGCTGCTGAGCTTTTACCGTAAAATTAACGGTTATTTTTTACAGTGTACATTAGCTACACTTCACAATTTCCTACAGCATCACAGTGTTATACGCGGTTCTTTTGCCTGAATATTGATTATTTGTTTGGCCTAAAAGAAACATTTTAATCTATTGTCTTTAAACAGCAAAAAGCATGCTCTTTAGAATTGAAAGAAAACTATTCCAGTCCAAACTGGAGCCTGAGTGTTTGTTACAATACACAGTTAAAAAGAAACTCTGGCAGGGATTGCAGAGAAAATGGGAATCGATTGTAAGAATAATATTTTATTAAAGTCTTAAGCATGATCTATAGTTTGTGTTTGCTTGCTGCAGCTGCTGGGGGTGAAATCCATCGCCGTTGTGCTTCTCCTCCAATCTTAAAGTGCATTTTCTTCACAGCAGCGTGATGAGCTGAATGAGGGTCATTTCATGTGTGGATGTGTGGACCTCTTTCTGTCATTTCCCATTCAGTGTGAAATCAACTATCGACCTATCGATGAGCTTTGCTCCCGTCTGCTTCCCGCATGTAAACATCCAATCAGCGCACGTTAATGTTCGGGAGGTTTGTGTGCCATGTTTCACTCTATCCTCCCACAGCGAGACTTTGAGGAAGAGTCATTGCTATAGGCTGCACATACAGTATCTGCTGTGCTGCACTGCGATTGGGTTTTAATCCATATGGAACACTAGGATGGTGGCTCGTTTGCGCGTGAGAAAAAGACACTTGGGGAGCTTGAGTAGGTGGATCTAAATACTCTCCAAATAAGATTGTTATTTGCGTTTAGATGATTTTAGGACTATTCCGACTCATGGTTTTAGATGAAAGTAACATTAATAGGATGTGAATGTGATTGTACACATTCTAATCATGCTGAACACAATAAAATCATGTAAATTAAATTATATATATATATATATTTTTCAATTATCAAGATCGTTTTCCTGGTTGAATGCTCACTGCATCATCCCCAGCAGCTCACAATTATAGCACCGGAGGATTTTTTTTTTTTCTTTTTGTGATAATTATTTATTTTTGTATTTTTAGTATATGGTTTGGCTCCAAAGCAATTCAAACGTGACTCCTTGTGGAAACTAAGAATACAAACAAAATGGCCGCTGCCCCCAATTTGTTTTTTAACGCCTACATCTTTTTTTGACCACTTCTTAATATCTACTCTTGTGCTATATATATATTTTTTTTTAACAACAACCAGATTGCTCTGCAACCACCAGGTCGTGATGTGGTACCTGTTTGTATCTATAGGTGCTTTCACACCTGATTTGCTCAGTTTGATTTAGTTTTCCCTTTTTGGACCAAACAAACTTTTTGAATCCAAACAAACTCTAGAGTGGTTCATTATTGAGCATTTGTTCCAAACTAAAAACAAATGAATATGACGAAAAACGTGCTTGCCATACTCTCTTACGTGTGGGATTATAAATTGGCGTGTGTCTGTTTACAAAGCGGTTATCATGGCGGCTCGTGGTCAAACTTGGAGAAGTTTGTAATCCGAGCATCATTAGCAACGTGCATCATAAACGATTCAAAAAGTGTCAGTCAAGTAGCAAAATCTCTCCATTTTGAGCATGTTGTCTGAGGCTTAAGGCGTTATTTACTTCCGTGTGGATGTGATTTTAACCAATTGAAAAGTTGTTGAGGAAACGCATACGTTTAAGTATGTGACCAATGAGTGGCCTGTATGATGGCACATGGCTCTCTTTTTCTAAGTGCGGACCAGAGCGATCAGTGTGGTGTGAATGACGACTAAAATGGCAAACAATTGCAACAATATATCAGTTGTTTCTCTTGATCTGGACCAAAATAAACAAACTAGAGGTGTGAATGCACCCTATGTGTTTGCTACAGAAAAAAATAAAGTGCTGGACAGTACTTTTTGTTATTGTATGGTGTGATCACTGCCATTTTTGGTTTTATAGCAGAATTTTCAACTTTTAAATAAAGCTTTGTGCTATAAGGGTAGAATGGTGTGCTAGTATTTTTGGTACAACTGCTATAATTCTGTGTATAAAAAATAAATTAGGGGACATATATTTCTTGTAAAATAAAGAGTATTGTAACAATTTTAGATAATATGAAAATAATATTCATGGGTAGATTTCCAGCTTATGAAGTGTGAAACAGGCCTAAATGGGAAAACAATGTTGAATAAGGAATCAAATATCATCACCCATAATCATAAAGAAGGAGGGGTTCACATGTAACATACAAAAAAATAAATAAACAAAAAAGGCATAATTAAAGAGACCATATTGTAACTTTAGAAGGTCTTTGAACCAGCTCATATCTCGCACTGTTTACCCCTGTTCCATCCACAGCTACGCTTGTACCACGCGCCCTTCTCAGACAACCCCACCCAGTGGTCAAATACCCGGTTGTTTTGATGCGATAAAGTAGATTTATTTAAAATAAAATCCAATTTAAAATTGGATAATCAAACTCCGATTCCAAGCTAAAAACAAATGAAGATGACAAAAAATGCTTTTTGAATGAATACAGCCACCGTACTTAAAGCATTATGGGGTGCCCTATGTCTGTTTACAAAACAGAGGTTATCATGGCAGCTCCAAAATATATTACTAATGTTGTTAAAAATACCTGTAAAATAAATGTTTATCCATATGTTGTTTACTTCCATGTACAAGTTCATTGTAACCAATCGAAAAGTACTTGTATAATGACATATGTCCCATGTGATGTTACACGGCTGTACTTTCAATGAGTGCGGACCAGAGTGATCCGTTTGGTGGGAATTAGGACTAAATCTGCAGACGATTGCAAGATTGTTTCTCCCAGTTAAACAAACTAAAGCTTTGACAGCATTACAACAGAGTAGAAGCTCTAAAAAGTTGATTTTGCACGATATGGTCCCTTTAAGAAAGGAAAAAAAAGAACAATGACGAGTAAATAAATCCCCTCCTCAAAGCAAACGAAACAAACGGTGGAAGTAAAGTGTAAAAGAAAGAAAATAAAAATACCAAGTGGGTGGATGTATTAAAATGGTGATTAATGTTGAACAAATTCCTTCTTCTTTTCTGGCTTTATTTACAACCCATCACAGCATCGGTTCTTTACATTCAGGTCAGCTGATATTTTTCCATGGTTACAGCATTCAAAGAAAGCTCTGCTGAATGACAGCAAAAGGTCCCTGGGAGCTTTAGAGGGCTTCCAGATGAAGGGCACGCAAGGCATTGATGAAGCCTCTGATCACACAAGCTACATTCACTGCCTCCTCCTCCTCCTCCTCATCTCGTGGCTAGTTTCCAACCCACAGCCAACAGTGCGACTGTGACCAGCAGTTTGTTCAGTCATGAGCTTAAATACATTTGTGTGGCTGGGTTAGATGCAACACTTGCTTTAATCTCACTGTCTTGCTCTTCTGAGCCGTCAGGGGCAGATATATTATTCAGTTTGCCGAGGAGAAGAGGCCATTAGATGTTATCTGCAAAATCCTTATTAAGTGGTAGAACCTTCTAAATGAAGCTTATCTAGTGTGTCGCCTTCCATTGCTACACTCTCATTATTAGGAACACAATGAAAGCTGATTAATGGAATCGCATCCTCTGGGAGAAGTGACCATTTAGAAAAAAAAGGAAAGAGTGGGTTTAAAATGGTTCCGCTTCTCCAGTCGTTCTAGCAGGTCTTTGTGATGAAAGCTGGATGTGCCAGTAATTGGTAATAGAGCAGTGCTGGTGTCAGCCTGCCATATGGGAGAGA
The DNA here is from genome assembly GCA_007224835.1 of Danionella cerebrum. Classification (NCBI taxonomy): domain Eukaryota; kingdom Metazoa; phylum Chordata; class Actinopteri; order Cypriniformes; family Danionidae; genus Danionella; species Danionella cerebrum. The sequence continues at coordinate 186,273 of SRMA01025984.1, forward strand.
AAACAATGACGTCATCCTTACCGCCTTGTCCAGCAGCAGTGGGATCTAAAACCTTGGCTTTTTTCATCATGCTGATGCAGTCGCTCAAGTGTTCACAAGTGTTTCTGGGAGTGAGAAAAGCAACATGAAAGGTCAATTCAATTCCGTTCTTATTAAACATTTGGGTAGATTAGAATGCTTTGACCAATTACAAGATTTATGAAAAAGTCCTTTCGTCACCTCATGCAGCTTATCCATCATTTAACAGACACTTGAAATGAGTACAAATGACTTAAACAAGATATTGAGTCCAGGAAGGGGAAATAGGCAGAAGGATGGAGGAAAGTAGGACGACGGTTAAACCATCTGTTGAGAAGTGATGCAGTGTGACAGTGCCATGCATTATGTTCCATTAGAGAGGCTTTGGGCCTAGTCAGCAGAACCTCTGCAGCTGGAGTCATTCATCTCTTCAAATCCACTCACACATTCAGTTCAGACAGTTCTCACTCATGCACTCGCATTAGGATTGCACTAACATGGGGTTTTGACATGTTTGGAGGCACCTGTCACCTTAAGAGAAACATATTGCAAACTGGCAATAATCGTGTGAGAATTTTCATAAACCAAGTGGCTTTTCTGCCAACGGAACCGTCTGCGATGGATAAAATGTGGATCTGCGTGAGCTGCTATTCAATGGAGGAGGGATGTGTTGATTCTGTGTTTGCAAGCACTGGTTAGTTGGCTCATTTGTTGTGATAGTGTTTCATGTTTTTTTAAAATGGTCTGTTCATGGTCAGTCTGAATACTCGATTCTGATTGGCAGGCAGGTGTTGATTAATTTCGAATAACCCCCAAAGGTTGTCCAGCTCAGTTCATTCACTTATGTGTGTAAATAAGCTCTTCAGTCAATGATCTGTCCTCCGCCATTTTACCATAATGCTGCGGGGATCACCGGCTAAAACCCAGCTTCAGCCCCCGTGCCCCTGGCATAATCAAAAATCCCCAATCCAGTTGATTTACCAGCTGTGCTCTGAGAAATTAGACCGGATTTGTGAATTCTAAGGTAAGGCTTCGATTAGACAGTCGCTCTTACTGAGGTTAAGAGTCAGTATCCAAGCTCAACAACAACCGACATCACCCACTTTCACAAACGCGGGAGGGAATCACGAATCAAACCGTGACGAGCCCCCCAATGGCACTTGCTGTAGAATGATTGGCACCCAATACAGGTCTATGGTGTATTGATTTCCTCAGAAAGTACGGCATTTACAGAAATGGTTTAATGATTTTCGAAAGTTATCTAAAAAGTGAAAAAACAAGTTTTTTTCTTGGCTCAAGTTTATTTTTGTGTGGTTCAGGATGATTAAATTTTCCCCTAAAAACTAGGCGGGACCATGTGATTGACAGCTACACAGAACATAGCTGACTCTCCGCAGTGATCACGTCATGGAAAAGGTCATTTACGCTACCAACGATCAATTTCAGAGAAGTTGCATTCAAATTGTTCTTTAAAATTCTGAAATAAATGGTACATGACAGGCTGTGTGTGAGAGGGGCGTGTGTGAGCTCTGAAATTACGACGATTCTACCCTTAACAGGAAGTCGCTAGTGTGTGCCTGCAGCCGACAATGGCAGCCATCTCACCAGCTCTGAAATTGATTCATTTGGACCCAATGGCAACAGGCAGAAAACGAATTCCGACATTCCTCAGATCCAGCATTAGCAGTTGTTTCATGCCAATAAACCGTATTTTAAAAAAATATAGATATATGTACAGTCTTGAACATAAAAGTCGATTGTGTCATGTGATTAGTCTTAACATTGTTTTCCTACATGTTCTAATTATATGCTACAAACAAAATTACACAATATAAATTAAACTGATAAGGCGCACGTTACCGGTTAAATCTGTAAAATTATGGGCTATGGTAAACGTATTGACTTTAGTGTAACAGTTAAGGGTTATTTCAGTTATTTCAGCCATACTTATTAATAATAATTTAAACATTTTTGTGTTTGCAAATGACCATGGCATAAACGAGATAATCAACGCTCAGCGGTGCATTATATAGTTATTATTCCTTACACATTGTCATATCAAGTTTACGTGCACGTGTCGTATAAACAAGAATAGCAGCCATATTAAATTAGATGCAGCTCACTGGTAAGTGGTGCTATTTGAGCTATTTTTAGAACAGGCTGGGGGCGACTCATGTGGTCCTTACGGACGAGCCCGCGAGCATCGTGTTGGTGACCCCTGCTCTAGAAGCATTACCAGATGAAACATGTTAACTGTGACTAAATGGCAAGAAACAATGTGAAGAATTCGGGAATCTGAAAGTTTTTACAAGCTTTTTTAGAGACCGTTATTAATACTTTTTTTTTCTTGTAAGAAGTGTGATGACTAAATTAATGTTATTGTGACGTTAAATTACAAAAAAAAATAGTGATATAATGAGATTATTTTTGTAACCTAGCAACAATGCAGAGAGTTCTACAACTGCACATCTACTTTAGTTAGCTGCTAAAATTCTCTGTACGTAATTAATATTATGATGAAAGATCATTTAAATAAATTCAATTACTTTCAGAATTTAATAAACCAATATTTTTTGATTGCTCAGTTTTGTACCTCACTGGAAAATAAACAATATTTCAGTCGATCGAGGCAGAATGGATTCTCTGCGCTTGTTTATTTAGAATCATCTCGATGTCCGCGGCTCTCTGTGACTCTTGTCTTGCACTCGTCGTTGACTCCATCTAAAGCTAGTCTCGATCTCATCTCAGAGCAGGTTGGTTTAAGGAGAGGCTATCTTTTTTCATAAATTACTCTTTGAAATTGCATTCTGAGCCACATCAGTCTCCGCGGCACATTCCATGCACAATAGCACTCTGATTGGTCTCTTAGAAACACCACACGGAGCATAATGGGATTTCTATGCAAGCGTTTTGAGGATCATAAGCTGGAAAATATGACATTTGAGTGTCGTCTTTCAGCATGCATCTGTTTCATTAGACTTATCAGTATGCATGCTTTGGTTTGTCATTTCTCTTGGCTGCACCAAAGTGAACGACCCTGATGTATTTTGATAAGCATCATCTTTAGGTTGAACTAAAAAAAATAGTCACCACAATATACTATTACACATTAGTTCTTATTTTAAAAGTTTAAAACATTTAATTATTTCTTTCTTGTTACTTTGGATCAACATCTTTTAACGAAAGCAGCCAGAAAATGTGAAAGCCAAAACCACACTCAATGATTTCACCCGATGCTCAAAAAATATTGACAAAGTGTCTTTCTGTAGAACAAAGTGGACCCCGGCTAAATTAAATATGGATCACAGTTTGCATTTTGCCAAGAATATGAAAGCATTTAAATTCACGGAGAACATATTGGCAACTTCCCCTTCATTTCGTATGATAAGTGCTTGCAGGGCAGTGAGATAAGCTTTTGATTGGCCCCTAATGTTGATTTACTAAAAAAAAAAACATTTATCCCCTTTATTCCCTGATCAAACATGTTCAATCTCTGGTTATAAACCAGATTAACGATCAGTTCAACTTGCTCAGGCTGAATATATATATTTTATAGTAGATAACTAATATTAACAATAATAATTTTATTTTAGGCACCTTTAAACAAAAGGGCATTGCTATGGATGCCCTTTTGAATTAAATTGAACACAATGAATTAAAAGAATATATACACAAAGCAGAAATACGCTAAACAGATGAATCTGCATTTAAATAATGAGATAAAGATTCACTTTTGTTGTTGGGTTCTACAGTTTGTGACTGAAAGCTCTGCTTCCCATATTGAGCGGGGCACTGAGGAGAATGGAGGATGTTGTTTGGAGGGAGACAGATGAGCTGGTGATGTTTTTTTTTCAGATAAATCAGGTGGATTTTCCTCAATGGGGAAATAGGGCCTTGGAAACCATTAAAACTGCTTTTCAAAAGTCTTTATTATTGTGCCTTAAAATACATTGTCCGTTTTTTACGGAGCGGTAAACTACAGCAGGAAATAGTTGAAAAGGGACAAAGCTTTGTAGTCACCAGCACAGCTCCATATTTCTAGTTTATTTGTGATGGAATCGATTTAAGTCTCCTGTAAATTATGGTGTAATACATGTCTTTAGTATTGTGATTCGAAAGAGGAAAAGAAACTATTCTAGCATTGGCGCTGTGATTGCTCCTTTATTTTGATTCATGAACATGTGAGAGTGGATGTCAGAGATTTTTTTGCCAATTTGGTCAGGGACAACTTCAGCATTCTTTACAGGTGCAACATTTGCTGAAAATACCACCATCTAGTCTTTACAAAGTGGTTCAGGCCATGTCTACAATTGTTTTGTTTGTTTTCTTTTTTGTGTGTCCTAGTGCATGAAAAAATGGAATTTCTATTTTTACAAAACATGAAACTCCTAAAAACATTATATATAGACTAACCAAAACCAACAGGTGATAATCTCTTTAAAAATTAGTATTCAGTATTGAGTTTGCAAAAATAACACATGCATTTCTGTTCAAACAGGGTGCACATGTATGTAATCTACATGCTGTAAGCCACGATGGCACAGAGTTCAAAGCACTCTTTGTTTAGTCATTACACTTGGTCTTTGTAAACAAAGCAGTGATGCCAAGCAGAGCATATGACGACGATGTCAAACTCCACCTCCAAAACACAAAAAAACTTGTTTGTTCCACATTGGCCAGCGTTTTCAAAAATGTGCGTTGCATGAAAACTATGTTAGGTTTTACTTGAGGATGAACAACGTAACCATGGAGAAAAAATCCCAAATTCAAAATAAGCGAGTATCTGTAGACAAGACCTTAGATTTGCCATCCCAAGGTGAGCAATATTAGCAACAAATAGGTTAATTTAAAAAGTGCAAAAATGATTCTTCCACCTATTTGCTGCATTCCAAAATTTGGTCTTAACAATGGGTTCAATCAGCATGGTTAAAATATGCCTAAACAGATGGTGGATATCTCCATTTTTCTTCCGTAATAAACAATTTGATGGGAATCTGCGTTCTAATTCTGTAGACACATGTTCTCTTTATTTACGTATTAAAATACATGTCCTGACCTCTGTGTACAAGTCTGGCTCTTACTACTTAATAAAGTGATTAATGCAAACTTCAAATAAAATCAGTGGGGGAAAAGCCTATTGTTCACAGTTTGGCTTGCCAGATGATTCAAGATTAAAATCTGGCTGCTGAAACAAAACTATTTGGGAAACAAGATTACAAATTCCCTGATAACAGCATAAGGTGTTCGGAAAGACAAATCGTCTGACACCCGTGTGGCTTTTTCAGCTTGTTCCAGACAAGGCCCTTGGCCTGTGTTCATTTTGGAAAACGAGCTGTCCAGACCTCCTGAGCAGCAAATCATGACGCTGACGCTTGCCAAGCCCAGGGTCTTCGGTTTACACGCAACCTGAGCTTCGCACCCCTCAGCGCATCACATGCTTATATGGAGCCTAGAAAACACTTCATCTCACTGCCATCTTGGGTGTTCCGCGATTAAAAGTAGCCATATTCCTATAACACTTCACAAATTAGTGCGCTTATCATGCATGATGGAGTTTCCAGGGCTTCCCACCTGCATCTCAGATCAGAAGAACTGCTGCGTAAAAGCGGATTTTTTTTCCCTTGTGCTGAGAAAGTGGAGCCATGCTTCAAAACATAATTACAGAGCCGCGGCAGGCTGGGGTGGATGGCAATAATAGCAGTGTATGAGTAAACTACCACTTCACGTCACCGTATGAAAAGCAATTCTAATGACTTGCTCAACTTTTAAAGTAACCCTTTTTCCTCTTTCTGAATTGCCCTGCTGACATGTTTAGTACGACACAGTCATTTGTCAAAAGATAAGCTCTGTTGGCAGCCTGGCATAGCTCTAGCTTGCTTTGAGCTTCTTACTTTTCTTCATGCTTAAGCACTCATGAATTAAAAGCAGATAGTACATCATTAGCATATGACGAATTAGCACAAGGTCGTAATTAAGAGTTGTGATACCTGAATGTTTTGTGCTCGGGAACAAAGAGCACTAATTCAAATGGGTTAACAATGCAAGTTCTCAACCAATGGGATATAAACTTTTGTTTATGTGACCTCAGAGGTAAAGCACGCTAAAGCACACATTACAAACAACAAAGTGGAATAATTGAACATGGGTCTGATTTTAATTACGTACTGTCTGAAAATATTCACCTAAATGATGATCGCTCATTTTTAAAAATAAAATCTACATTTCTAGGCAACTGATCTATTGCATTTTGAGTTTTTGTGAGCTAAATGTTTCAGATTTCTTTTAACGTTTTGCAAGAAATTCTCAACGTGCCAATTTTTAAAGCATTTATAATAAATATTACTGTAACTTTCTAAATGCAATATTAATTATAAAAAACATCTTTAAATGAACTCATTCCTCCCACAGTCATGATCAATTCTCACCTGTCAGTCAGAATTTGGCTAAAACAGTGTTAATGCCAATTACATTATGATCGATAGAAAACACTCTTTCTCTTCGTTCTTCTGTACGAGTCTGCTGTTCTCACTTCCTGGGTGAGGCACCGATAAAACGCACACAAATCTGCACTGGAGTGCAATTTAATATCCCCCCCCGGTTCACCATTCTCCAGTTCTCGTAGCTTTCTTAAGGTAAATACTCGCTTCAAATCCAAAAATTTGGCACCTTTCTGTGGCACCTTTGCGCCACAGAAACAAACAATTGCGACCCATTCTGAACTCAAAACATGCTGCCTTGCAATTTGACCAGACATGTTAAGAGTTAGGTGTATCAATAATGTCTTTTCATAAAATAATAGAGGTCAGGCTCATGCATTATTAAAATACTGATGAGTCATAGATGTCGTATAAGTCAAAGACGCATCACTTCCTGAGAAATTTCTTTTCAAACAGGAAGTCGGAAATCGCGATGATTTTTTTTTTCCCCACTATCATAAATCAGATCTGATTTGAATCACACATGAGCAAAAAATCTGAATTGGGTCACATTCAATGAGCAAAGTTGAGCCCTCAAATATAAAAAAAAAAGTTTGTTGCAGTTTATTGCACATTTTTCACCATGTTGTCATTGTGAAAATGTACAAATATGATGCTATTCCATGTTTTAGAGTGTATTCCATATTTCCTGAAATACTTCCATATTTGAGTTGGCTTTCGAAATTTTTTAATTTATTTGCAGTCTATTAAGCTTTTCTGGTACTTTTTCTTAAAAATGATCAAAGTTTAGTTATCCCTCGAAATACCATAAAAAAGGTTGAAATCCTCATCATGTCGCTCAAAACCCTAAAAATACATAAATAAATACGTTTGCGTTAAGTTGGATCTCAAAACAAAAAAAAAATTGCAGTGAGTTGCATTTACTTCAAAACACATTTTAAAATACCTCTTGTAATAGTTTACCTTTAGTATTGCCGTACAGTTTTATAGTGTGAATTAATACATTGAAATGCTTTAAACAATCTCATAAAACTGTGTCTCTTCGTCTGTGTAAATAATTGCATTTGTCGCATCTCGCTATTGAAAGTGTTATATTGTTCGGAACCACAATATTCAAATCTATCGTACAATTTGTACTCATACTTAGTTTTATGAATGCTCTGAAATATTCAAACATGAAACAATAAACTCTATTTATTGTTTATACGGGAATAATTGTTATTCTCAAACTTGCAAACTATGTTCTCTAAACAAGTGTCTTATTTGTACGTTATGCAGTGCCGTCGCAGTATATCTATAGCAGTATCTAACACCAGGAAGAGTGTCAAACACAGTAAACAACACTATAATAATAACGTGCAATTGCCCCAAAGACTTTAAGCTGCTCCTACTTTCAAAAGAACTACATCCACACAGGTATTCCATGTAGATGTTTAATCTTGATTCATACACTCTTTCTTCCAGCATATTGTTTAAGCAACACCTTAATCAAAATGTTTCAGGCAATGATGAGCCATTCAGGTCTAAAACGAAGCAACACGTGTTTGAGGTGAAGAAATTGTCACAGAATAAATCAGCCTGCTTGTCGGTGCTTTATTTAGAGTACAGAGGATGTGATTCCGGGGGGTGTTTAAGTGAGCGAAATCACCTGCAGTAATAGGAAAAAGCCAATTTAACTCCGTCTGTCACCCTGCTCTTTCTCTGATTGCCGATAAAATCTCCTGCATGTCATGTCGGCCTGGCCCAGTTAAAATGGCTCTTGTGGATTGGCTCTCAATGGATCTCAACTGTCCACATCGTATTAACTCAGTGTGCTAGATGAACAACAGAAAACCTTTAAAGAATGGTGAGTTATAATGGAAAATATTATTCTAGTTCAAGAAGTCATTTCTCAGTTTAAAAAGCATTTATTTTATTTTATTACACATTTTCTATGTTGGGTGGATCATTTAAATGATTTGAATATTTTGGTGAAACTACAGCTTTTAACAGAAGAGCTTCAAATATCTATATATCGATTTTCAGTATGTCCACCAGTCCTTAAGTTCAACAAAAGGCAGCGAAACAAGGGAATAATTACATCTGGGGATCAAAGTTCTTAATAACAGCCTCAAAAATACAGATTCTTGCATTGGTGTCCTTCAAAATACATCTTTAGTGCTTCTCTGTATCATTGAATACTAACAAAAAATCCAGAAATAGTCAGTAAAAGCACAAGCTACGTTTTCATCATCGATGCGAAGTAGCGAGACGCCATCTTTTGTGTTTACGTGTTTAGGAGTGAAGCCTAGGGTTGCAAAAGATACCCAACATTAACAAAAACAAACAAAACACAGACAGAGGCATTGGTAGAGTTGCCAACGTCCAAGTAAACGAATGGATACAACTCTACGAATGTTTTCTTCAATATTCTTCTCATATCTCTTTCATTACACTTACATGTTCAGTTTTATTTGTATGCAGCTTTTAGCATTGGATTGTAATTTGCAAATAGCCTAAAAAAGACCTGCTTTTTACCTATTGGTCAAAGAATTTGACGCGATTCTAGAAACTTGTAAACACGGATCTCTAAAAAGCAGCAGTGTAAAATTCCTCAAAAGTGTGGCGAACTGAAACAGTGCCACTGGTTATGCAATAATCGTCTCTATTCATGACTAGTTAGTTTCCTTCTCGCAGATGCATCAGCTCAGACAAAGGCCACTGAGGGCTATCAGGAGATGCTCATTGCCGAAGTGTGCAAGTACTCTGTAGTTCAAATCCTGATTTGAAAAAAGAGTGGATATTCTCATTTTAACGGGATGCAAGTTATAGTTCCGAAGCACACAAAGTTTGCCATATCCATCCAACATACAAGACAAAATGCGCTGTTTTTTCCCAGAGGCTGATCCAGAAAAGCAATGCTGTTCACCTGCTGAAAATAATGCTACAGCTCACTTTTGTAAATACATGAATACCTAGCTATATTGTGGTTCATCTTGTGCAAATGTAGTGCATTGGGGGGTTTTATGGCGAACATTTATACAGTATTTTTTTTTTTCAGGCGACTTGATCTAATAGTCAGCGCCAACAGAAGAGCGTAAAGCTGGGATTGTTACCCTTGTGCGCTGTTATCAATAAGTAAAGGACGGGTTGTAACATTGCAGGGTGGGTTTATAAAAGTAAGAATACACATAAATATTATATATAATATCATATTATTATTAGTATAAATTAAAGTAAATATTATTATTGCGAATGGTGCCAGAACATAACACGCACAAAGGATTACTGCATTTTTCCATTGACGATTGTTTGGTGTAGAGTATGTTGGAGAGTAAAAGGTATTGGTGGAAAGAGTGTTGGATACCAAGCCTACCATTTTAGACCTAAAGCAAAGGAGTTATTGTTTTGTCATGGTCATAAGTCGCCACCAGTAATTGCATATTCTCCAAAGGTTCACATCTAGACACTTCAATACTTGTTCTAATGGAGGGTTGGATATATGTTAATCAACCACCAATCAGAAATTACTTTGGAACCTACATGCCAATTATAAATGTAATAATTTGTTAGCATGAGCCAAAATATACTATATTTTGTTTTTATGTTGCCTTCAAAATGAGTTTATGCAGTCTAGCTTCCAACCAAATATGAACTAAAAGTACATTTTTATAATAATCTGAAACACCTAAAATTTTAGAAGACGTATTTGACATAGAACGACACAGCTTCATCCACTGGTTGAAAAGCGTGCATGAACATTGGCGTTGTTTGATATGACCGCAGTATCTATAGTTAGAACATCTTTGCAACTGTATTCAGCTTTGCTCCACCTGGTCAGCAGCTCACACAGATCCAGATCCTGGTTGAAGACGGCACTCTTTAATGGATTCTACATTAAAAAAATCCACCATAATTTCGAGCCCATGCAATGTTTGTCAATTGAGTTTCTAAGGCAAAAAAAACTCAGTCTTTGATGCGAAAAACTTCTAGTAATGTGAGTTTGTCAGCTTCTCTTTGTAAAACCTCAGCAGGTGCTATATTAAGGCGAGTACATGCATACTTCACCGCACCCTACAGAGTGCAAAACATGCCACTAAATCTGTGTCTCGTATGGAATACACAAGTGTTCATTCAGGGGTGGTGAAAGACCATCTGACACCAAGCAAAAAATGAACTTTTTATCATTTTCTTTTTCTTTGTACCTTTATCGCAGTTCCCTCACATCAATAAAAAGCCTTTTTAAAATCCTTACCTGTTCACTGTTCGCTGAGCTCCTCTCTTGCTTCTTTCAGAGAGCTCTGGCCTCTTCTGATATTTGAGTGCAGCCTCCAAGTTGTCCAAGGTAATAAATCCTTTGAGCCATCTGTGTTTGTGTGTGAGTGTGTGTGTCCTGTTCCCATGAGTTCAACCTTGGCTTTCACCAAAAGAAGGTTCTCCAGGTCGAAGGGGAAAAACACCTCAGTGTTGTTGACATCTTGCAGTTTGGAAAAACGTTGTCACTGATTCTGTTTAGCAAGCATTTCATATTTAGAGTGTGTATGGTCAAAAGTTAGGAACAATGTTGTCTTGTTTACTTTCGCATTATTGATTAGCCAGATTTTTGATCAAGCATTCCCAGCGTTTTAAACAACGGCGACTCATTTCAGCTTGTGAGGCGCATGGTGCAACATTGGAGCTTCTGTGGGCCACACCAGGCAAATCATAGTGGAATATTCCATTGTTTACTTGAATTGATTAATTTATTAACCGCTAGACATCCAGGGCCTTTTTGAGCATTTTTATTACTTTACATTTGCTGTAATAAATTATCTTTAATAGTTTTTGTGGCAATGCTTGTTATCAATATTTAAGTACAAACCCATCTTCTTTTTTTACAAATATTTTTACACAATAATTCCACAACATTTAAGAAATCTTACAAAAATGAGAACAAACTGTTTTTATGTTTTTGAAAAAAAAATCTAAAGTGTTGAGACAAAAGAAGAAATCATAAATCCCCAAAAAGCAAAGAATATTGTGAATATTGTATTTAAAACCTAAATTTTATACACTGTTCCAAGCACTTTTTGTTCCATTGTGCCAAAATTTTGAAAAATACTAGCCATATCACAGGTATTGTATTTCCAATGGTTATCCCTTCGCTTTGCCACTAGATGGCACCAATTTGGGGTTGGTAAAATGAAACTGAAAGATGACTGCGTGTTTTCTCACATTTTAATTTGAATTATCTTGCAAATTTTGTGTCATAACTCTTGTAATGTTTGTTTAAAACCAAAGTAATCTTTTTTTTAACCTACATATTATATTTATAATCAATATTAAACAATAGCTGGGTCGCTTCATTCATATTTAATTCAAAACAGCTGCTGTGATTGGCACACGCACCTATTCTTTGAACATTTATCGTAATATGTTGTACTAAAGGTTGCATTAAAAAAATGTCAAGCATTGCCACAAAAACAGTTTTCTAAGCATTAATAAATGTTTGAAATCAAAATGTAAACTTGGTATTTAGATTGTATTAGACTCATTATAATTGCCGTTTTCCATTACAGTTGGAAAGAGAAATAAATCTTTCTTGGGGAAAATTACCCAGTTTTGTTTTCTCAATAAAACCTCCGTATTATATAAAGGTTTATACTATTTATTTAAAATGTTTAAAAACAATTACCTCAATGTGAAGATGGTACATGCATCATAAGAGTCGTAGTACCTCCATTCCTCAGAGATCTAGAAACGTTGATCTAGAAATGTTGTTCACAAAATGTTTTCTCAATCTCGATTTGGAACTAAAACTTTGACCATCACAAAGGAAAGAGTTTCTCGATCAAATTTGCTTCAGTGATCTAATCAAACCTGATTTAATTATTATGAAACAAACAAACAAAGCAGAACACAGCAATCACAGAATCTGACTCTTCAGATCCAAAAATCGAACACCAATAATATTTGTTTAAGTTTTATTTAAGAATAGTGGATCGATAACAATGCAACCTCTGAGCCCAAATACACCATGTTGCTTATGTGACTTGCATTAACATTTTATTTTGTGCGTTTCATATTCAGCATCAACACCCTTCATTCCAAACTCAGAGTCAGATGGAAATGTGTTTTCCATATTTTGCTTACAAACATAGACTGTAAAAAATATTTTTTTGCAGGAAAACCTTAATTTTTTCTACAAAAAAATAGGTCTTTCTAAACATGAAATTACATTTAAGTGTTTGGGAAGCTTTCCTTTTCCAATTTCAGCCAGATAAAACTGCCATAAATATATTATCCCTACAATAATCAGCATGTGTTTATAGCCTCATTTCGGATGTGAGGATGTTCGGTCCTCATGTTTCACTACAGTCTCCGTTGGGTTCCTGTGTACACTGGAATCGAACCCTACGCATAAACCAGGTAGCTGCTCTTAAATAACTTGTATGTTGTGAGAAGTGGAAGATCATTTCTCCTCGCAGCACTTGTGCTGAGATACTAGGGAAAACTTTGCTAATCCTCTTGGAGTCATGAACATCAAGGGCCACGGGGTCAGGGGTTTATTAGCCGCTCATTAAACTGCACCATGACCTTGCTGCACACTCTACAAATGGAAAGAAGGGGAATATCTGGCACTGTGGACGTAGCTTAGCTTTGTAGGGAAGAACTAAAGTGAAGAAGTGTGTTCCCCTTTCGGAGTGATTGATATTTCCTGGAAGTGCTTGGTTACGTTTGCAAGGAGCAGCAAACTGTAGATAATGTATTTGATATTCGATCATAGCCAGGGGACTGCTCCGCATGATGAATAGTAGCTGAACACCACTGTCTTCCTTTGTCTAGTATTTAGTAGTTATACACCTTATTTGTGTACATACATGAAATGTAAATATTTTTCAAATAGAATATATTTGCTTTGAATATTAAGATAAAAAAGCTGATTATATGTTTTTTTTAACATCATAGTATGTTCCTTTAATAATAAAGGGTTCCAGAGCAATTCTTCTAAATCAGAAGGAACTCGGCTGGTGGGTTGTTCCAAAATTACCACAGATCTTCTGAAAGTGCAGCTTTCACAGATCCTTTTGCCTCTTCATTTATTCACTTGAGAACGTTGAGATCAGTGCTCTGTGTGGGGAAATACCTTTAATTGCTGGACTTCTTGTTCTTCTTTAAACTGAAGATGGTTTTTAAATGCTTTGGTTGCATGTTTCAGTCATTTTCCTGCTGCAGAATAGTTTTGACGCCAACACCTTCCTGTTGGTATTGCATGATGGAGAAGGATCTGCATGTGATTCCCGGCATTTTAGAACACCATTTGCAAAAATGCAGCCCCAACCATCCTTCCCCTCTGTTACACAGCCAAATATAATTTTTTGTGACTCATCAGTCAACATCAAATTTAAAAATCCCAGTCTGCTTTGAAATATTGTTCTGGGACAGACATTGTTGATACAGTATATTAGTAGCAGAGTCTGATTTCGTTAAGCATTGTCTGAAACCACAACTCTCCACTCCCCAATGGTAATTTGGCCGAATTACAAAATAACGAGTGACAAAGTGTTAAAGTGTGCTGAGAGCATTATGTAAATAATATGTAATTACTGTAACTTGTGTGCACATCGCGGATGTTTACAAACTGGTAATGGGAGATTTCGAACAATTCCATTCTCTACCAACAGTGTGTGGATAGCCACGTCATGTTACAACATGACTGAGCGCCAATGCATCAAAAATATCCATACTGTTATAGGTCCATGCAGTATGCACATAAGCCCCGTGTGGATACTTAATTAATAAACAATTAATTCAAATGCAATTAAATCTGTTTCGATTGTGTTTTAACGGGCTGTTCTGTGTCCTTGAGTTCCTAGAAAGGCACTTAACCTCTATGTATTGTTTGGGATGTTTTCAGCCACTTCAGGGGGATTGTGAATCTATATTTGGCCACAACCTTCAAATCGAATGATTTTTGGCAACAAATTTTATTTTTGCACATATTTTAGGACAATGCTTTGAAATTTAGCAAAACTTCACTACCATTTCATATTTTTCATGTCTGGTAACAGCCTCTAAATGAAACTGCTGTAAAAAAAAGTCATTTTTTTGCATAAAATTACTGTTTTTTTACTTTTTTTTGCCATGATCTTGCATGATGTCACTGATTTCAGATCACTTATTTCAATATAAAAAGGATTGTGGCCAGGATTTTTGTACATGTCAAACTTTGGTGGATTGTTAGTTTTTGTGTAGCACCGGATTTTTATTTTTTTTCTCCCTCATTAATTGTTCATGCTCCACTCCATTTCCATGATAACGTCCTTGTTTGATTGCAGTGCCACAACACCAAATAATCATGCATTCTTGACAGTTGTTGTTATAACACTCCATGTTTTATAATTATTAATAACCATAAAATGTCCAGGACAAGGCTTGCACCGTTTCTGTCATTAAAAATCTTTTCTACGCTTGTCAGAAAGTTACTACGGGTGTTAGGAACGTGTATCCAGGGATTTTCTTGTCATGTGTTAATGTATACATTATAAATATATTCAAAAATATCATCACTTTATTTTCAGTCTTGAAATTGCCACTTTATATGAGAATGTAAAAAAATTGCATTTAAAGTAATAGAGATGGGATACAAATGACCCCTTTCATAGCTCTTCAGAGCATATTTGCACCTCCGGGGATGTTTTGCGCTTGGTTTACAACTTTCCATTTATATTTGACAATGTGTAACAAGTGAACACAGCTGCTGGAGCTGCTAGTAAATGAACAATGCTCTTAGAATTATGGTTTTGTCAAACACACTCAGTGGCTTTGCATGATGACGGTGCTGTTTCGAACGGTTTCTGCTGTCTTCAGTTCTAAAGTCTACAAAAGAAAACTGCAAGGAAGTGTCTTAATAAGAAATGCATCATTTGGCAGATCAAACAGGGTGCATGAATGATTGCATTAAAGCACTTGTGCCCGTTTGATAAGAGTATAAATACAGTGCTGCTCATGAGCGCTATTGTTTTAATCTTTTATGGAAATAAAACGGATGAATTTGCATGTGTTAATTAATAAACACTAGACCTCACACTTCAATTAAATGTGGATTTCTCATTGTTCTCCATCATCAATCCCTTCACTTGTTACAATACAAAACATCTGGGAATTGCTGTTTTCTTGGGTGTTAATTGGGGGGCGAGCGACAGATGAGATTGCAATCATGAAAAGTGTTTTCAGGTGTTGGTGGATTTCTAAAAGGAAGTTAATTTATAACTTTAAATCCCAAACAGTTGGCATTAAACTCAGAAGAAATACCCTAGAGTGGATAGCGCTGTGGCCTTCTAGTTAGAAGTTTGTCGGTTCGAGGCTTGCATGTTCTCCCGGTGCTTGCGTGGGTTTCCTCCGGGTACTCCGGTTTCCCCCACAATCCCCAAAACATGCGGTTCGCTTAATTGAACAATCTAAATTCCCCTTAGGTGTGAATGTGTGAGTGAATGTTGCCCTATTTCGCCCAATGTGCGCTGGAGATAGGCACTGGCAGACCCAAAAAGGGAATAAGTGGAAAATGAATGAATGAATGTATCGTTAAAACAATTAAAAATATTTAAAATGTTAAGAGTTCTTTGTAGATATTTTAGTCACACGCACCAAATTCTAGTTTTGGAACTCCTGTTCATTCTCATAACCTGTCATTGAAGACTCTGGAAACAAGGTTTACGGTTAACAGAAACACGTCTTTATTTATATTAAAATCCAGAAGCATGTATTATGAATGTGACAAAGAGAAAAGTGGGGGAAGAGAAAAGAAGGGGGGGGGGGCTCAAAGTGTCTCTTGGGTGATGTAAATTCCTGTTATATCACAGAACAATAGGATTAAAAATATTTTTTCTATTGCAATCCATTACAGTTTAAATCAACCCAATGTTAGCCCACAGGCTAGAATTCGCCATTAAATTTACTCTGATTTCGGAGTTTAACTTTATTTTAGATTTTAACAACTCTCTTTGGTGTTACATTTTCAGATTCATTAAACAAGCTTAGAAAAATACATAGTAAATATAAAAAGTACAGTTAAATCCTGACTGACGGGGTGCCAGCCACTTTAAGTATCATTAAGTGAATTTAAGACGTTGGTGCAGCAAATTGCTAACAAATGCATATTATATAATAAAACATACTAAAACTAAAACAACTAAAACAAAGCTACCTATATTTCAGCCATGATATTTGATGTAAAAAAATAAAAAAATACTTTTTCACTCCCAGAGGAAACCCCCAGAGATTTTGAGAGAAATTACTAATATGTGTCCAATCACATATTTCGAGGCTTTCTCTCGGAGTGTACCATGTGCTCTCTTGGACCCAATCACATTTATCAAAAAATCTGGCTGGATACATTTGTGCCAAAATCCGCCTTTTGTTGGTAAACACTGGTTTTGTGCTCAATCTAATCTGTTTTTTTTTTAAACTGTCTTTTGCCGAGCAGTTTGGTTGCTTGTATGTTGTAGAAGCTTTAGTGAGATGCATATTTTATATCCAGCTATAACCTATAAATGAGTCGTCACAGCAGAGGTTTTGTTGCATGCCACTCATCAGGTTTTCTGTTTTGTTTCATTTTTGCTCCAGTGACCCAGCAAATCAGCATTTAGCCACAAACAACTCCTCTACACAAACCATTATTTTACCGCTAATGTCTACATGGTCCATAGCTCACAGAAAGCAATTGGTTTTCTTGTTAGTCCTTGTCTAGACTGGGGAATATCCACTGGTTGGAGGCAATGGCTAGCATGACATCACTCACAGAGAATTCCAGTGGCAAAAGGTCAGCCTGATTTACACATGATCAAGAATCGCCATCACCCTCCGGGCAGCCATTCCAGGGGCGCTTGCGCAGCTCTCTGCAGACAGCATGTAATTCATCGGGTTATTTTTAGGGGAGACCTCTTTAAAAGACTGGCTGTGGAGAGGTGACTGGAAGGTGGGAAAAGTTTAACACTTACACGCTACGTCAGGGTAATCTGGATCTATTGACACCCCCTGATGCTGTTGTTGAAGGGACATTGCTGTCCATGTATGGAAGTTACTTTCATTTTTAATCTTTAAAACTGAAACTCTGTTAAAAAGAAATTCCTAAAAAGTTCATTCCTTCTCATATAAACTGACTTTGTGGTAGATTAGAGCATTTAAAGGATTATTCTCATGCAGAATACACACAGAGAGCGCCGTCTCAGCCTTAAGGGGTTTCTTTCTGGTAAAAAACAAAGTAAATATTTGGAAGCAAATGTAATTTGCTCACGTTCATTAGCTCATAAACACAATCCTACCGAGCTCGTCAGTGGAAGAGATAATGTAAGCACTCATTTGTACATATTTCATCAGCAGAACATTTACAAACTTATTTCACACAAAGCCACAATACTAAAACATAACAAAATATTAAAACCTAGTCTTGGCTGCTCAGTTTAGCTGCTGAGAAATCAAACCCATACCTTTGAAACTCACATGAGGCTACAGATAAAATCAGTGGCAAAAATATTTAATTTATAATTATTTAATATGAATATATTGAATATATTCTTGAATGTGTTGTTTGCTGAATGTGTGGATCACAGATGGGGTCATTTTCATAGAAATCAGTGAGAGGAAGAGAAAATACACTTTTGTGTTGTTTGTGGATCAAGAACCAAATGAAAATGAATACAACAGGGAAAACTTAACCCTTAGAAGTCTGTGGTCTATTTGAACCTTGTTTTTATTTATTCATTCATTTGTTCGTTCATTTTCCAACCCTGGCGAGCCTCGAACCTAGAATTTTTACCACTTTACAAAAACTGACAACGAACACTTTTTATGTTTTACAATAAAAATCAAAAGTGACTTTTGGGGAGGATTTATTAATTTAATTTTTTTTCTTTATTTTGTTATAAATAATAAAAACTGGCCATTCTGCTTTTTTTACTCTTAATTGTATTGTTTGAAAATGTGAGGTTTTTTTTTCACCTTGTCCTGACATGCTTAAATCCACCACATGGGAGGGTAGGTGCTTCGTTTGAGCTGAAGAGTTTTGTTATCTCCAGGGGAATGAACATCTAATGTGGTGTTTCCTCCTCTGGTTGGAAACTGTGAATTTATGTAATTATTTTTTCATTTACTTTTCACATGAACCAGTTTGTATTAAATACATCAGGACAGGAGGGTGTTAAAAGAAAAGGGGAATGAATGAGTGACCACCCCATGTTCAATTTTACAAGTTGGATAAACCTCTAGCTGATTTTTAGGCAGAAAACTAATTTTGCTAGTTGTTTTAGTTGTGCGCCGCCATGTTGAAATTCAGCACCATTGTCCTGCTCTACTTCGTTCCTCACAGAAAGTCTATCCTCTCTTTGGTAGTCCATTGTTTTGGACCGAAAAAGTTGCTTTGAAGTTATTGTGTACTGTAATAAAAGTATTTTTGTAAAAAAAACTGAATAAGCTGGGGTTTTAGTAAAAACTTGATGTCAAACAGTTTTGCTATTCAGTTCCATGTAATCAGAATCTATGAAAATCAGTGAAATTAGCTTTCCTAATTGTATTACCTTGATATACTTCACCAGTAGATGTGATTACATCTGAGAACAAACATATAAAAATCTATATTTTTTGACTCAAAATAACTCAATAAGAAGATCCGTGATTTTTCTGGAAGAAGCACCAGCATTTTAATGAGCAGGCAAGATGCTACCGATGTTTTTGGCTAGTTTGTGCAAGAAATAGCACAAGAGTGTAATGAAATGTCAACAGCCTATCTTTGAATTCAGCTCACATGAATCCATTTTTAGATCTCTTCCAAAATTAATCAGATGGAATCACAGCCTGCAGTTGTAAACGTGCCACATCACACCTACAACTATCAGTGTTTAAATAAGATTTGAAAATATAAAGAAAGCATTGATGTCTGCATCTGTTCTTGCTGCATGCAATTGATTATTTTGGTCATTAGCCCAAACATAGCATCTAACAACTGACCTCCAATTATCTGGAAACACGGAAATCTTACTCAATTCTGTTTGTTTCTGCAGCTTGGTAAAAAAAAGCTGTAAATTGTGTTTGTGCTGGGGCCAGTCTTAACTCAATGGTGTGTTTACACAGGAAATCTAGCTCAAGAGTCTTTTACTCAGCGCTCCGATGGCTATGAATCGGTGAGAGACTATTAGAAGGCTTCCAGCAGATCCATGTCATGTGTGCCACTAAGTGAACAGTTTCCAAATGAGATAACATCTACGCAGAACTGTTTTACATTTGATGCGTTCTCACTCTCATCTGAAAAGCAGCTGCACTCTCACTATTCAGTAAATGTATAAAATGGCCATAAATATTTGAAATCTGAGCAGGTGGGCTGTGTGCCGTGGCTGGATTGTCCGAAATTAGATTTTATAGCAATTACAAAAAGTGTTTCATGACTGGTTTCCAGGAGTTTTACGTAAGCCACAGCTTGTTGGTGCCAAGCTCCTATAAAAGTCTGTCTGTAGTTCTTCAATACAGTTCCGCTGTCGGCAGCAGCAATAATCCCTTGTTTTCTTGATCAATCATTTTTATTGGCATCAACTGTTCAGTGCTCTTAACATCCTCTGAACTTTCTCTGAACTTAAACCTGAACATAACACATACATCATGGTGGTCTAACATGATTCTCTTAACTCGAGAGCTCCTAAGATTATTTTGTTTATTCCTATTTGCTCTTTTGCAAATCAGCCCAACCCTGATATCTTTCCATATTAATTGAAATAATATAAAAAAACTTTATTAATCTGGTTTATTTTAGAATGACCACTAATCAAACAACCCATTTCGGTTGTGCTCCCACTGTCCTTATTACTATGAGAAGTTTAACAAACCATTCAAATAGGCACCATCTAGCTTTATGTGTATTAGGTTTCACTAATGCCTATTAATTCCAATTCCTGTAAAAAGTTTCTTTGTACACACAAAGCTGCTCATCTGGTAAGTCCCAGGAATCACAGTTGTCCATTCTTTAAATGTGTAATCATCAGAATAACTTTTCCATGTTAACCTAGCCGTTTTACTGCATGTTTTACCACTCAATCTTGCCCAGTCTCAATGTAAAGCTTAGCCCGGTGTTAAACATCAATGCATACTCCATATAGCATAACAACCACAACATGTAAAAATCTAAAATTCTGCAAATGGTCGTTATGATAAACAGTAGGGTTTCTAGGGGGTAGGTCATCGACTCAATATATTGTTCCCTTTATCTCTAAAAGTTACATAAATCAACCCCAATGTCGTTATCACTTTCCAAAGCTGAAATAGATTGCAGAATATTTGGTTGCTAGGGTAAACAGGTTTGTTACTATGGAGCTTTCATTGATTTCATAAGGATTTTTCAATTATAAGTAAATGGCAAATATTTAACCCCATCAAGAGCATGGGGTTCAGATACTTTTGCTCAGTGGTTGAAATGAAAAATTTCCCAACTTTCTGAGCAATTTCCAGATATCTTTTAGTGGTATCAGTCTGAAAAGATATAGTCTGACTAGTTTGGATGTCTTGGCAAAATTTGGTGGCTGTACTTCAAACAGTTTAGGAGAATTATGTGGACTTAGACATAGTAAAACATCAGTAAAAAAAAAAAAAAGCATTGTAGAAATATGACACAACCAACAAGTGTTGTGAATTTTTTAGTGCGTAATCATCAGAAAAACGTTGTGGTTTGGCTCTTTTCTATATTAAACGCAGCCATTTTACCACAGGTTTTGCCACTCAGTTTGAGTCTCAGTGTAGGGGATGTGGCCTGGTGAGAACGTGACATCAATGCCTACCTCCTCTAGCATAAACATGTAAAAATAAAAACAAAATTTAATTTCACCAGGAAATCAGTCATTCAGTCGAGTAAGAGTGCTACTAGGGGTTGTCAATGTTGTTGTAGACCTTAAATAATAGAACCTGTTAGACCAGTTTTGAGGTGCCAGTAGATAAAGTAGGCACATATTAACTATTTCAATGGGGTTGATGATGAAAGATGCATTGGGTGATATCGTTTGCAATGTTTGCCAGGTGTTGCATTTGAAAGCTCCTTCAAATGACAAGCACATAACCATTTGCACATTTCACTCATATTTCAAATTTGCTTTGTTTTGTAAATATTTGATATATTTCACTTATAGTTTGTGGATACTCTAAACACTTTTAATGGCTGAAACCACTGAAAAACACTCTTCAATGTTGTAGAAGTGCTACAAATTCATATGAAGTCATTTCTTTGGTGCAGCTAGTTTAAGTTTCTGTTGCAAAGTCCTGTGCTGTTGTTCGGAAACACTTTCTGATATTTAGATTAAACCATAGCTGTTACAAAAGATCTGGTTTGCAGTGAATGTATTTTGTGTCATTATACATTATATAAAATACATTATGTTGACAAAGGTTCAAGGAAGACAGTGCTGAGATTGTTTTATAATCCCATTAAACTTTAGCCCGATCTTCATTTGGAAAGCCAACACCAGAACAGTCCCAGCCATTTACACAACCCAAAAGTCTCTCATATAACTGATAGGAATGTGGCATCACCAGTATTAGCCTCTTGTTATATTAAGCCTTCAGAGCTGCAGTTGTCACTAAGTACAATCCATTTCTTATGGAGTGCCAATTGCCTTCAGACAATGTATCCTGGTGAGGATTGTTTTAACCAATCAAAACGTCCCATGACGTACTGACACATTCGTTTTATTAACACAGGTATGACGTTAATATTACCTACTGGGTCCACCAGTGGCTACAACTTTGAGCCTCAAGTAGGATTTTGGCACAGAGAAAAAACAAACATAAATCTTGAATATGCCACAGAATGATCATGTGGTCTGCCAATGGCAGCTGCGTCAGCATATCACATGACGGCAACAAGGAAGTAGTGTGTGACACAATGGAATTTTATTCAAATCAACCTGAAAATTAAAATACTGAAAATATCTTACACAATGAAAATTTAAGTGGATTTTTTTATGTTTTTGCAAGAGATGATCTATAATGAAAATGAAAAAAAAAGTATTATATCTTTGATGTTGGCTTGTTTAGAAACAATTCAGAAATATTTTTATCAGCAAAATGAAATGGTTGCCAAGGTAAACTTTTTGGTTGCAATGAAGTAGTCCGTGACATCATACACAGTTCCCCATGCCAATCTGAATAATATAAACCAACCCCCATGTCTCTACCATAGCAACCATTTTGGTATGTATCATAAACAGTAGGGTTGCTTTGGAGAGGTCACTTACATAATATATTGTTCTATTTGTCACTCTTAATTACGTAAATTAACCCAGATGTCTTTACCATTTTCCAAAGCTGAAATTAAGTTCAGAAAAATTGGTTGCTAGGGTAAACCGTGTGGTTGCTATGAAGCCATCAGTGATTTCATAAGAATTTATTCGATGCGATGAGTTCAATAAACTAACTGCCATGTCATTTTCCTTTTATCAAAGACAAGCATGGGGTACAAATACTTTTGCACAGTGGTTGGTATGTTCTTGCACAGACTGGTAACCTCCACCAGTGTGGTCTGTTTGAAGTTCTCAAAGTTAAGACCCCATGTTAAGTCAATGGAAAATTTC
Organism: Danionella cerebrum; assembly: GCA_007224835.1. Classification (NCBI taxonomy): domain Eukaryota; kingdom Metazoa; phylum Chordata; class Actinopteri; order Cypriniformes; family Danionidae; genus Danionella; species Danionella cerebrum. The sequence goes on from SRMA01025984.1 coordinate 209,290, forward strand.
CCAACATTCATAACTATATAACTTTGACAAGTCAACATAACAAAACATCTGTGAAAAAAAAAAAACGACACAACCGTCAAGTGGTTGTAAAAGGTGGTCAATAAAAATGCCAGAGAGGTGAGACGTGTTGGATACTCAATGCTGTTTATTACCATGTACTGTAAGCTAATGCTGAAATTCAAGTTCATGTTTTAATAAAAGTCAAACATGGATCTAAATGCACATGGAATCCCAGTTCTCGGGGTCAGCGTGTGTCCTGCCTGGCATTTTCTGCATCATGTGAGGGAAAGGGGTGGGCCGCTGAAAACTGAGATGTCTCTATTTACAGCAGCAGTCGATATGCCTCATTTTTCACCCTTAGCCAACAGCTAATTGGCGAGCTATTTGCATCATGCTCAGTGTGTTGTCAAAGCTCCTCATGTTACGCATTAGCACCAAGGATTCTCTCTTAAATTCAATGCCCTGTTTTGTACGGTGGCATCTAATGGGAGTTAAAACCAGAGGCATCCTATAAGTAAGCTGCCTGTAAATGCTACTTGTCTTCAGTCAGATTCCTCCAAACGGTGTCCTCTCTGTTGGTTTGACCTGAGCCTCCAGGCACTGTTGCACTCGTGACCTGATGATGGCACCGGATCTGGAGTTACATCAGGAGGACATAGTTGTGAAAGGTGAAGGAACAGCGAGGCTGGACTTGGCTGCATGTCACAGATGAGGCGTGTCCTGTGATGAAACAGTCGGTGCTGGAGGATTAGCACATGGATCATAACTGGAGAATGGAAGCTTTGGTCTGTTAGGCTGTGAAACAGTGGGAGTCCTCATGAGGGTTTTGAACACAATCTGGTGAAAATGTTCAGAATAACAAGGCGACAGACACAACTGCGTTGACTTAGTTTATAGAAAATCAGTTTTTTTGTTGTTGTTGTTATTATATGATGTTATAAATCTCTATACAGTTTGTTTTGTGTTAGTGGATTTCCAAACACGAGGAGCACATACCATAACAAGTAAAAGTCTTGTACTCTGCAAAAGTTTTAAGCAGGTGTGAAATAAATGCTTTCAGAAAGAGACGTAATGATTGTTTATTTTTGTTGATAAAAATCTGGTGCTGCTACCATTTAAATGAAAACAAATTGGTGTTAATGATCCTCAATGTCGCACTTAGGTTTTTAACATGATCTTTGGCAGAAGAGATCTGAAAAAGGCGGGGCTCAAGGCCCTTTAATCAAGCAGTGGTGTAATGGGCACTGCAATATCTTACTCAAGTAAAATTACTTGCCAAAAAGATAGAGAAGGAAAAGAGAGTGGGTGAAAAAAGAGGAGTAGAAAAAAGTAGAGCATGCATGAATGAAAAGAGTACGATAGATAGCATGAAGACAGAGAGATGGAGGAAAAAGGAGAGAGAAATACAAGAGCTGAAAAGAGACAGAGAGAGTGAGAGAACAAAATATAGAAATATTTCACTCTATAGAGAGAGTGAAAGTAAAGAAAGAGTGAGACAGAAAGAGAGAAGGAGAAAAAAAGAGGAAAAAGGGTGATAAAGAGAGCAAAACAGAGCACGGGAATTACTACTACATATTTATTCGACTATTTTCCTGGTGATTGAAACGATTAAAAAAGGAACATTTATGCAAATAACTTCTATTTCTACTGATTTTATTGTATTCGATTGATTGGATCATTTCTTTATACACAATTTGATTGGACAGAAGAGGTGCCAATCACTGTGGGAAAAAATACATAAAAAAATTGTAAAGTAGTTAAGGCAGGTTGAAGAAAAGTAGTGCAGTAAAAGTATAGATGCTTTAATGGAAATGTACATTTTTACGTTTACAATTTCTGAGAAAAGCTTCTCAATTAGCGTAATTTGAGTATTTGTAATTAGTTCCACCACTGGTAATCATTCCATGTTTGTAGCAGGTTTCGGTCTCAATACTCTCTAGACTCGACAGCATCTTGATCTCAGTTTATTTACCTTATTAAAACCGCCATTTGCACTAGACTTAAATCACATTTTATTCTGCTGTAAGGTTGTTTTAAGGCAGAATAAATGCATAAATCATCATAAAGGAGCCAATGGGATTGATTTGTTTGTAGGGCCAACCTGAAGTGCATTGTTGATGATTTGCAGTTTCAATCAATTCTGTTGCCTGCTGTTTGCTTTGAACATGACATAACAATGACGTAAGGTGCACTCATCCATAAGGCATCAAAGCTCTGTGTAAACAAACGTTTCTAATTACACCACTAATTTGGCCGCTTGCTGCTCTGTCTCATGCGTTTTGCACATTACTGGAACATCCCATCTCCATCTTTCAACTTGTGTAAATTAACACTGTCACAACAGCAACATGGAGTCATTTGCAGTGTACAGCTTCCTAATGGAGATGTGATTACTGCTTATATCCCACTGGGACCACTGACAAGTGCACTGGTCAGAATTACCCACTCTCACTCTGCTGACAAGTAAAAGGCAAGAAATTACCTCAGATACTTGGTTGACAAGCTTAAGACTGGCTGTTAATCAAAGCAGCGGTGCCTGTGAGGTGATCAATCAAACATTTACCCAGAATGCAACAGACGCAGAACAGCCTCCAAGCACCGTCTCTGCTCCCCACATCACTGAACTCATGATTTATACAGTTCTCAATGTGCTTATTGCTCCAACTTCAGCATTGTGGTGCGATATTATTAACAGTTATGACCACATTATTCCAAATGTAAAACTATACCACCACCAGTTTGTATGGCAAGTTGTCCAAAAAGGGGAAGTGTCCGGTCATGTAGGGAAAAGTAAAGGTCACAGTGATCAACCAGTGTTTTTCTCACATTTTCCAGTTTGTAATCAGCTAATTGAGGGATATTGACAATTTTTGAAATTCATTCGTTCAAGACCGTGGCCTCTTTGAGTATTTTTGCTACTTTACAATTTGCTCAAATAAATTACCTTTAAAACAGTTTTTTTTTTCTTTTTTTTATATTAATATTATTTTTTTTACATAAATAAATTCACAACAAACCTGAAATTGAAATTTTGAAACAAAATAAAAATTCATAATCTCCCAAAAAGCAAGGACAAGGACAAAACAAAGTAAAAATTATATATTTATGTATTACATATTATACCTCTCATAATCTGCATGCCTTAACCTTAAAAAAAGCAATATCGCAGGTCTTGTACTTCGAAAAGTTTAGTTTTTTATTAGTTTGTACTTTTTTCATTTATATTTTTAGTTATTTATAACATATGTCAATAATACCAATATGTTTTAGCAAAGACTGGAACATATTTATCTATGGGATGAATTTGATACCAAGAAAGAACAAATTTAAATTTGCAAACTCTCGCTAAAATGAGCAAGCCAATGTAGGCTGACAATTTTTTTTACAGAGTTTTTACAGCTGTCCCCATTGAGCTAAGGTTGTCATTTCAAGTGTATAATTTTAAATGGATGGTGTAATGAAAAGCTGAAATGTTGATTTTTATGTCTTGAACACGACTGACCGGTATTCTGTTGGGCCCTGGAACTATTTTGAAGATTAGCAGCACTAAGTCTACCCTGTCGTTTAAGTGTGGAGTGAAACCATAATAATGTTCCATTTTGCATGCTAATGTGCCTCCTCAAGATTATCCTCTGTCTCAGACATATTCTTCTCAGTATCACATTAAAAATCTCACTGAGGGAAAACCTTTGCTTGGAGGTCTAGGTCTATTTCACACCTGCTTAACCCATGCCCCCCCCCCAAAAAAAAAAATACAGCAAAGCAAATATCAAAATTCACACAAGAATTAGGATTATTCAATCATAATATGTTATAGTGTCCTCAATATGACCCGAAACAAAAATATGTGTTTCTTATGTTTTATACAGCTAAAGGCTCAACTCAAATTAGGAAGTTATTCAGTCTGAAGCAAAAAAAAATAAAACGTGTACATGTACATATGTTAAAGAATGAACGCGTTCATATTGACCCCAAGAATAATAGGAGGGTTAACATGTCTAAATCTTTCAAACCCTTGGGTGAACCTCAGGCACTGTACAGAGCTTGCTAATCTGATCTGAAATAGATATATTTCTGTCTCCATGTGCAATTCTGCCTAAAACAATATTATTAAGGAGCACATGTTATAGTGGCCCCTCAAAGGCTGTTGACTCATATTTTATCATCTGACATTTTAATCATAAGGCCAAGAAAACTAAATAAAAGAACACAGAAAGCTCACCTCCCACAGCAGGAGTCTCCAAGGAGCTCCTGCACCAGCTGCCATTTTGATCGATTGAGACCTGGTGGAAATTGCACGTACAGACTATACCTCGATGCCTCCGAAAGCACAAACACGCTGCTTTTCATCAGCGTTTACTTCCAGTACTGAACACATGTACAGCAGAGCAAACACACATTTACAAGAGCTAATCCTGTTTTCTTAAGAGGAGAGGAATCACTCTTTCAGACAGAAGACTGGAACTTAAACCGGTTTAGTGTCTGCTTTGTGGAATGATGAGCTACAATGTGCGTCTTACTGCATTATGCAGGTTACTTTCCTCTTAAGAGTGTGCCAGAATAGCAGATACGAGCCTGCTGTGCCTTGGATAGTGCTAAACATGCACAGTTCACCTCTGTGAGGCGCTGTTTCACTGACTTGTTGTTTGTTTCTCTCTTTGTTTGAAAGGAACTGAATGAAGCTGATTTCCAATGGAATCTGTTATGCAATGTGCAAACACTACAGGCAAACATAGCATTGTCACATGTAAACGACGGTTTTTACGAAGTGTAGAACAATAAACTCTACAAAATCAACTGCTATTCAGACAGTGGGATCTTAGAGCTGGACCCAGATTCATAATTTTGTACCAGTAGCTACCAGCTGATCCCTGTGATCCTTATTGGAATTTCTATATGGGTTCAGAAGCACTAAGCACTGGAATTAATGACTCCTTTGTCTTGCAAGGTTTGATTGGATGATTAAGGAATTATTTGCATGTAATAGCGAAGCAACCAGGGTCTTGTTGACCAGGGTGTGAAACCATCCCATGTTAAACTCTTCAATAGATGTTTGGAAAGTGTTTTCGATTTGTTTATTTGATTTTAAAATAAAACTTCATGATGTGGTAAGGGAAGCTCAGCATCTCTAGGGTTCAATGGAGTTCAGGATGCAGCCAAACGCTGGTAGGATGATTATTGGATGAGCTCAGTCTTTTAACCGTTTTGTTTGGCCGCCAAGAAATAATAAAAAAAAAGCTCAAGGCTTTTTGAATTAATAGATTCCGAAGCGAAAAGGCTTGTTTCTAAAGGTTCAGTTCATCAAGTGTTGGCAGTTTCTGGGGACGTTGAAGATGATGTCTATGGCTCTGTTTTTTGGCTCATCTTCAAAGAAAATTTCTTCTTTTCAAATGTTTTCAAAGAATATCGTAACTTTTCATTATCATTTTTTTGTGACCTTTTAGGGATTGCGACGCCCTGCGACTCTTTTTCTGTTGTGGTTTTATGGCATGGTTTTGGTCAACAACAGCCTCAATCTAAATGTATTCTAGTTCTTAACGCACTGCAGAGTTATCTACCATTTCTCTTTTTGAAAGTCCAGTATGTTCCACTGATCTTCTCATTCCCTACTCAGCCCTAAAATAAAAAAAAAAAAGAGTTGAGTCACGATTTAATGGAAACTTGTCAATAAAACGTTGTCCGCGACACATCCTCAGTTAAAAGGTCGAACTAGAAGTTTCACAGCGTCCCTCTTTCTGTCTCTCTCTCAGCATTACATGTATTGATCTGGCAGTGCATGACCTCCTTCGCTCGGTGTCCCGATCCACTCTTCCATCAGTTTCTCTGTGCTGTCAGAGAGATGGAGCAGCTTCTAATCAAGCTCTGCTTTGTGTCCTGGATCTGAGACAGAGCTAAAGAAGCCTAACAGGGGCTGTAATTTATGTCTTCTCGGGCTTGCTGTAGCATTATACATCAGCAGCACTTTGCTTTATAGCCCCTGTCCTCGTCTGCTGAGGGCAGATCCATCTCACACTTCATAATGGCTCTTCTCAAACACACATTATGATCGACGGCTGCCTGACGTGCAGATATATCTTTCAGAACAATGATGCATGTCTTCTCTCAAATTGGGCTTTTTGGCCAGTGTGTCCTCTCAGTTCCAAAATTTAGGTTGCCTTCTAATCTCAAAATTCATTACTGGGTGAAAATGTTATGCACGCGAAAACTATTCCCTTTTAGAGTTCAAAGGCAAAACTAGTAGGACACATGGGGGGTTCCGGGCTATAAAACACATAAAAAAGAGGGTTCATTATATCAATAATTTAATTGATATTTGCACAAATGAAGAACTCCTTCCTTTAAACTTTATCTCACTTCTAGACCGTTTCAGTCAGTTTAAAGCATATTTTCCTGGACTTTATCTTTTTGTTAAATGTTTGAACAATCCGCAATTCAAAGATTGCTCCTCAAACAAAAATCAAGCAGCGATTTAATTGTTTTATCCATATTTAAGGATATTTTTAGCACATTAATTATGGATCATGTTAGTTTTATTTTTCTGATCGTTCCATTTTGGTATGTGACTGGTGAAGCCTGTTGTTGAATTAAATAGGAGAAAAAAAAGACAATTATTGTAATTATTTTGTCCTATTTTTGCATATATCGAGATAAATTAAAATGTAATTCAATTGTTATGAATCTTGGAAAATAATTCAGCTCTGAAGGGGTTAAAAAAATAGATTTAGGCACTTCTGTTTAGCCACGGTTTTATAAGAACTGACACAAGCATATTGGAATAAAAGAACTCACTTTACTGACCCCATTTGATCTGATTTATTTTGAAACAAAAAAAGTCAATAAAACACAGTGTCTATGCAATCTATGATGAAAAACTTCCAAACATATATATATATATATATATTAGGGATGTAAAAATATGTCATATTTTGTAGAGCTACTCTGAGATAGCGTCTAAGAGCGATAAACTTATGAGAAACAAGAAGAACTTTTTTAAAACTATTTATGGAAACCGCTCTCACCCAGAGTTTGAGAGACTTCTTGCCCTTTAATATTTAATTTTCTGAATTTACTATTTTTTTTTGCTGCCCCCTAGAGGCCTGGATGATGCACATTAAACTAGACCTTTGCGGTTTAACTTTTATTTACCAACATCATTTTCAGTAAAATATGTGTGTAAAGGTTTCATATATTGTGATGCATATCTTATTGTGGACGGAAAATTGTAATATGCATGGTACCGTGAGAATTATCTTATAATATATATATATACAACATATATATGTATATGTTGTTGTTGTTGTTTTTGCATTTAGAGTGTTTATGACATTTCTTTTAATGTCCACCACAAAAACTTGGAATATGTTTTAACTTGAGTTGACTTTAAATAAATAATAGTAGGTTAAATTCCACTTTTGATCTGCAAAATGTCTCAGATTAGTAAGGAAGCATACAAAAAAGGTAATATACAGATTTACCCTGTTCCTGAATGAAGGGAAAGAAGAGAGGAGAAGTGATGCAGCCATCATGACTAGTGCCTTCTGCCCTGTGGTAGCTCCAGTAGCTCAGCTCCATGTTCACCAATGTTTTGAGCCCAAAGCAAAAGGTCATCCGGTGACCGGAATGAGCCGTTTCATAAATTCAAAGATTTTTTTTCTTATTTAGCCTAGAGACCAGGATTGTTTTCCTGAACACAAGGGTTGGCTCCAGACCAAAACCTGCCTTTGCTTTGTTTTTCAAATTACTTTGACTCTAATTCAATGACTCTTAACTTTAACTTTAGCAAGAAACTCGATGAGAAAAATCAATGAGTGCATTTTCTCTAAACAAAACATTTGAGTGTTTGTTAGGAATAGGCCTGGTCTTTTTTTTCTAGCTGTCATTATTGGTCATTGTTGTTGTTGTTGTTGGAGCTCAGTGTGTGCGGAAGACGTGAATCACCACGGTGCTTTTCTGAAAAGAGCTGCGCTATCACTTTTCCAACAATCCACTTTCCTTTCTGCTCGAGAGAGAAAGTGAACAAACAATCCTTGAGATTTGCTCCCTACAGCATTGTGACTATCAAGTATTTCCCTAGCAACTATCCAGAGCACCCTAGCAACCATAAAATATATACATCTGGCCCATTGTGTTTTACGTGGATAAAAACAATGAGCTTTCAGTTTTAGCTCTCACAGAATGCAATGTCGGATTAAACTAATTTATAAAATATATAGTTGTTATTTTTCCCTCAAAGGGTGAAGGTGAAGCTGTTTTTCATCAAACAACTGTGTTGAGTGTTTTTAAAATCAGAAACTTTCCAAATGGCCCTCATCAAAAGTTTATCATATTAGTAATTTTGTATCCCTCCTTTAACATCGTCAGCCTGAAGTCTCTTGAGGTAGTTGTCAATGAAGTTCTTTATCTTCTCTGTTGGCAAAAAAAGCTTCCAACTCTTGTAATTTCTTGGGCTGCCTGGCATGAACCGCATGTTTAAGTTCTTGCCAGAGTGGTTCAATGATATAGTGGTTCCGGAGACAACCGTATATTACTTTAGTTTGAAATATTTTACATTTTCCCTCCACCTTTATTTTTCTGTCAGGGTATACCACAGAACAGGAAAAGCTTTAAACAAATCTGTAAAAGAGAGAAAATTAACAGAAAAGGTTTAGAGAGGTGTCGAGAACTTAAAATGTCTTGGGTTTCCCTCATGCCCATGGCTGCTTGGCCCTAAACCATTGCTTTGTATTTGAAAAGTTTGGTTTCAAAATGCGATAAATTGAAAAAGTAATAATAGAGTAAATGGCAAAATGAGATTCCCTTTTGTCCTCTAATCAAAATCCTGTCATTAACTTTGGGATTTGGAATTGAACTCTTGTAAAAGCACCACGGGAAGAAAAAACAAACTTTTTTGTAACTTTTTACTCACATTTTTTTAGCACTGGTCAGTAAACATACAGCATTGCTGTTTTTCTAGCAATATAATATGAATAATTTTGATGAACCTGTGCAAGTTTCTTTTGTGGAAAAGGAAGTGTAAGTGCAAAATGAATATAGGACAAATTCAAGTGATTGTTAGTATTACAGAGGATCTCCTACTGCTCTCGAAAAGATAAAGCTTTTAGCAAATGAATTTCTGAACTCCCTGTAATACTTTCATTATTTTCATTCATAATGTATAACATTGCACAGAAATATTGTTTTTAAACAGCACATCAACGAATAAATTGAATGGTATTTTGAATATATTGCAAGATGTTGACTATTTAAGATCCATTATTTGCTTGTTTCCAGTTCCATTTCAAGAATGAAAGAGAGGCTCTGGTGGGAAGACACCCAAAGTCGAGGTAAAACAACCATGGCATTGACAAGGAACCCTGGACTGCTGCCAAGGTATTTAATAATTTGTGTTGGAAATAGATGTTGAATCCCAGAGGCTGTTTAATTGAAGGCAGCATTGAATGTAATGTCAGATATAATACATTATTCATCAGATAATGACTACAACACATTCCTACAGCGTCAAAGGAGAAATTTACACAACATCCTTTTTCTTCATACTATTACTGGGCGTCTTCCCATCGGAGCCTCTCGTTCATTTTTAAAATGGTGACCAGCGACAACAAAATTCGCTTGTTGTAATTTAATGTAGTATTTTTGTTATTACTCACAAATTACTTGATGGAATGAATGTATGGCAATTTGGGGGAACAGGGTAATATATTTATATAATGTTATTAGTTTTGAACTTTTGTTTTAAACAAACACTACAAGAGTTGTGACATCATTTGCAAGGAAATTACAAATCACAAAGTGAGAAAATACGCAATCGTCTTTCAGTTCCATTTTATAGACACCAAATTGGTGCCATCTAGTGGTGAACATAAGGGATAATCTTTGGAAGTACAAGACCTATGATATTGCATGTGGTTTTCAAAGTTCTGTCTCCAAAAAAAATTGGAAGGAAATGCTTGGAAGAGTTTTTTTTTTTAGAATTTTATACTAAAACATCCCAACGTTTTTACATTTTTTTATGTTTTTGCCGTAAAAACAAAAAAGTTTTTTTAAGCCAGGGTTGTACAAAAATAAAAAAATGTGTATATTTTGAAGTAAAAATCGTTGAAAAAGTTAAGAAATATTTTTTCTGTTCGTAGAGATCTCTATGTTCAAAGACAAATTGGGTTTAATCATGGATTTTTAGCAAATTGGAACCAAACTCTACTTATGTTTTAAAAGGTTTGATTAGATCTATGGAGGGTTCTTGAATGGTAAACTGCTATTGTAAAGATCAAATGAAGCCTTTCCATTTATATATTTGGCAGATGGTGTTTTCCAAAGGAACTCACTATAATTGAAAAGAAAACATCATTTTTTTAGATCTTTTCCCAAAGTGCTTTTAAAGCAAATCAGATCGAATCCAACCCATGCAAAGATGATTTTTCAGAAAACCGTGGGTTTTGAAAATTTTCTTTATTAGAAATTATTTATGTATCAAAATTAACATGCTTCACATACCTCATATGTCTTATTTTACAAATACTTTAATTCAGGCACTGTTTCTGACGTAGTTTTTTTTTCTCTTTTAGGATGAAAAGCAAACATTAGCAATCAGGAACACACATTTAGTTGCCATTTATCACGGTCAACAGAGACAATTTATTCTGCAGCACAAACAGTGCAAAAAAAACAAAGAAGAACTCAGAAGAACTGAATCTTAATTTCACTAACATCCAAAGGGACCAATCAGTTTCTCACTATATATCCCGACAGAAACGAATACAGGACGCTGTCATCTACTTCCTCTGAGGTTATCGTTAGTTTCTGGACCTTCAGATGGCAGTGACCTCTCCTCGTGGTCCACCAGCAGTTGGTTTCAACATCTCAAGCATTTCTTCAGAATAGCACAACTGAGTTCCTCAATACTGTGTACTTATGCACAAGCAAAAATGACTCCAAAGAGCACTTCGTACATCTTCAACAGTTTCACAAGGCCCATGGTGTGGTAACAATACAGCAACAAACTTTAACAGCATTCCAGAAAGATCTTTTTGTCATTAAAAAAGAAAAAAAGGAAATAAAAAAACAACACTGCACATGATGTCAAAACCAGCATGCTCAACATCTGAAAACAATGATCAACGTCTCTGCTGTTGTCATCACGGAGGATAAAACGAGAGGAAAAGCTCCAAATGATTTTTTAAATATATTTTTTCTAGCCACCACATAGTGTTAGCGTCAATGAAACAGCAGACACTGACATGTTTGTCCTTAATTAGTGTGTATCACTTTAACAATGGCATCTGGAATAGATAGAGCAAGCTGTAATGGAATATTCTGGATGACGGAGCGTCTTTCCAGCAATCTGGGCCTCCTCAGATGCTCCCTGTGTGACTTCACATACTGTACGCTTCATTAATGGAAACATGTCTGTGGCTCATCCATCCATCCGCCATCTCACTTCCATCCGTGACATAACGTGAGAGTGATTCATCTTGAAAATCAGTCGTACAGGGGTCACTTCTGGGATTCGCTAGCACCCTTTTATCACTTACCTTAGATTGCATGGTTACTGTAGCTGATGTACGTTTGTTTAGGGCTGAGTCCTGTATGACGACAAAGGGAGAGAGAGAGAGAAATCATCAGAGACTCAGAAGCACTTGAAAGGTTAGATCACCCCCAAATAAAACTCTTGTGTTTGTTTACTCGCTCTCAGCATCATTCCAAAGCTAAAGAATCCATCGCCTGAACATGAAGATGTTTTATTGAAATCCAGTCAGAGCCAGATTGGCCAATCTGCTAGAAATCTCGTCACTCTGGTGTTTCCATTGAGTCATGAACAGATACGAATGCAAATCTCATTTTTCTCTGTTGGGTTTTGGATTATTAGATTTGCGATGGTAATATTTTTTTTAAAAGATATGCATTTGTCTTTGGAAAGTGAATGAGAGTCAGAGATATCAATGCTATGAGGATGACATCATCAAGGAGACCACTGAGCGCAGCTCAAAGATTTGCAGTGCAACTGTGGCTACTACTGTGGCTATCCAATGAAGAGTTTTTTTTGTTTTGTTTTTTTTCAAAACACCATAATTCAATTTTGATGAATTTGAGTAAAGATGTGTATTCTTAAGCATGAAAAAGCACGTCAAAGTCATAAAATAAGTTAAAATAAGGGTAACACTTTAGAATCCTCTTCCTTAACGCATAACTAAGACGTGGTTACTACAGAACTTACCAGAAACTCTGCAGTAACTGTTTTTACCTACTAGGAAGTTACAGTTAACTTTTCAGTTACTAATGTTGTAACTACCCTTAACAATCAGTATCTATTGTATATATTCATAACTCCTAAGTAACTGCCAGTAATGAATCAGTAAATACTGTTTTCTCTAAAACTCTGTGTTCTCTCTTTAGAATACTAAGTAGTTCCCTGATAACTAAGTGGTAACTCTTCATTAAGTATTCAGTAGTTTCATGAGAACATTTGGTAACTCAATTGATTCGTGATGCAAGGTGTGGAATGCCAGGAAGCCCTGCACTCAAAAAATAATTACGTGGCTCTCAGGTAACTACTGATTAGTTACCAAATGTTCTCATGGAACTATTGAAGAGTTACCACTTAGTTATCAGAGAACTACTTTAGTACTTGGAAGAGTATTCTAAAGTGACAGCACAGAATTTTAGAGATTAAAGTAGTAACTGATTCGTTTATGAGTGCGGCGCACAAATCAGTTTGAACGACGCGACTGCGCATAACAGCTTTGTGACAGACCACGAGATAAAAAATAAGCCTGTTTTTCTGTATTTTTATGTTTTGGAAAAACTCCTGATTCATGTGCGTGGACATAATTGAACTAAACACAACACGAAGAAGAAACAATTAAAACAAATGAAATGGCAGTGGGAAAAACAGTGAAAGTTTAAGCACTTGAATGTTTACTAGCAGGATTTTTGTGGGCGACAGCGGGTGAAAAAACAGATACAGTGAATTTTTTTGGGGAGCAGAAGATGGAAAATTCATCATGTGCAGGCATTTAGGGCATACCGACATATACTAAAACAAGCCCAATATAATTTTTTTTTTTTTATTATATCAAGTATCTATTTTAGATGTGAGGCTGATTATGGCAAAAATTACATTTAATCAAACTAAAATTTTATAATTACATTTCCTTCAAACTGGAGCTAATGTAAGGAATGCTTACGGATGGATGCTGACATTCACATTACTACCAACTAGCAACACAAACTTATATTTTACAGAGAAAAAAATGTATTTAGAAAAAAAGATTACAGATTAATCTGAAATTAGATTAATGCCTTTCTTTCTCCAGCAGAACTGGAAACTTCAACTAATTTTGTTCTAAAGTGGCAAATTTCCATTTGTGGTCTTCTCGTGGACTCTGGCGTACACAGGTGACTCAATCCTTATGGAAATGTATTTTAAATTGTTTCTTTAGAGAATTCTTTAGAAAAATGGAGATATTAACTGAAACTCCACAAACAAACTCAACTAATCAATAGTCATCAATAACATTGATTAGTTGTTTTCACCCTAGTTTATTATCAGTGATGCTACTTTGCAATACATGGATTCTTTAGAAATCAATTTATCATAACTCAAGAAGTGTTTCCCACATCAGACCTCATCCGTCTTGATTGCAAAGTATTAATAACCAGAGTGTCGCCTTCAGAACAAAAGGAACCATTTGAAATCATGCAAGTTTGGTGAACACAGTACGTGCTAATAAAACATTCAAACACATCAGAGATATTCAGCATTCGGTTAGCAATCATCGTGTTGAGCAAGAAACGTGAACGCAGCTAGAGTGACATCGCCCTGAGCTGTACGTGTGATAACCTTGCGCAAGGACCGGGGTCAGAGGAAAACTCAAGCTCATTGCATTATTAAATGGAGATCAGAAGGTCAGCACATGCAATCATGCTGGGCGGCTGGAATAAGGCAGGTGACGTGACATCTGACCCAACATTACCGATGACCACTGCACTGACCCAAAGGTAAGCTCTGATAAACCGTTCCATTTCAGCGTTCACTAACGAGATGGTCCACTCAGAAATGAAATTTCCTTCCTTCTATTGTTTATGTTTAATGTAGTTGGGGGGGGGGGATTTTAGGAAGTATAAATGTTGTTTATTTCTGTTCAGCACTCCTCCTAGTATTTTCAAGGGGTAACATGCGTATTTTTTAAAGCCTTTAGGATAAATATTGGAGTTCACTACACTAGAACTTTGTCTTTTATAAAGTAGAGAATGCAGTATTTATCTTAAAAAAGCTTATGTGTTCTCTCTCCTCAAAAAGCTAAATTCACCTTCCGCCCATGTTTCTGCCATGCCCCCTTCAGTGCAAATCTCTGCAGGCAGCCAGAACTCAGCTCAACCCTGGCCCAAACAGATAGGGCTGGTAATAGATATGGTGAATGCTAATCATGATGAAAATGTAAACAAATGAGTATCTGGAAAAGTGTGACATTTTGATGCTGTGCTGTTACATTAATGAAAATCATGGTATTTGCGGTAGTCATTGGAGACCCTAACCTGATTGATAAGTGGGCAGAGGTTGGATATTTGGTCTGAGATTTTGACCTCGCAGAGGAAATGAGGAAACATGAAGAAACAACACCTTAAACATGCTTAAATGCTCAGAAACAACATGCTTACAATCTCTGAAAACTTGTTAAGAAGCTAAGAAAAGAGAGCACTGGCATTTTTAATCAACAATGTGATGTGATTAAGACACATTAATGCTCATATTTTGTTTTGCTTTTTTGCATTCAGAACATGTGCAATACAGCTTAAAATGTTCTATTTGTGGCTTCCGGATCTATTTATCTTTAAATAGATTAACAAAGAAGACTGTGATTTACAATCTGAAGCCTTAGAGAGAGACTAGCGGTACTCGAATGCACAAATATGACAAGTGCTCCACGTATTTGCCTTAAACGTGTCTATTGAGAGAAAAACACTGCGCTCTCATTGGTTGGAGGCAAAAAAATCCATTTAGTAGATTTAATAGACAAAGAATATTTAGCTGATGAGTTTTAACATAATGAATAAAAAGGAACTTGATTTTCATATTTTAGAATGTGTGAATGGCCATTTTTTCACACAATACAAAGGTTAAAGTGAAACTTTCACAAGAGAAAGATTTGAACTCAGGATCAAACCTTTGTCCCTAGGAACAAAACAGAAATGAAAGCTAAAAAGCTATTCTTTATTCTGAACTTAATTGATCATGTAAAATGAGCATTAACAGGTTTAAAATGCCTCTATTTTTAGCTTTTATATTTTAAAACTCAGATAAATTAGTTAGCTGTCCATTAAATGTTTTGGTATGCTTTGCATAAATTATCTGTATTTGAGCCTGCGAACCTACAGCTATCTGCAGGTGTTAGATATTGTTTGAACAAACTACTTTTTTTTTTTTGTTTTTTTGTTTTTTCAGAAAATATAATCGATAAGAAAGATATGAAATCGTAGTAACAGAAACTTTCCAAATGACCTTAATCCAAAGATTAGCTCTTTATCTTCTCTGTTGGTAATGCAGCCCATTCTTCTTAGGGAAAAAGCCTCAAATTCTTGTACATTCGTGCATGAATGGCACGTTTGAGTCCGCCACTGAGTATTTAAATAATATCGAAGAATCATAGGAAACTATGAGTCGGATAAAGATTTTGTGTTATCATTCTTATTTTCTGAATAAAATGACAAAGAAATAATTTGTCAAATATTAGTACTTAGCTATTTGCCTTGTAAATAATGGGGGATTTTATACTTTTTTACATGTTTTATATATATATATATATATATATATATATATATATATATAGAATGAAAGTAAGATCTAGATAGTGCTACTTATGTATGCGGGCACATGTTTATTTTTCTTTTACTCAGGGTTAATGATTTATGCAGAAACTGAAAGGTCACAAAGCTTAGAACGTTAGAAATGAACATTTTTTTGGCTTTTTTCTTTGCTCTCAAGTCCTCAGACACAATGGTTTCAAGCTGAGTGTATTGATAAAGGCAGCGTCACAAGTGAATCAATGCAAAATTACAATAAATCGACACAAGCAATACACCTTTGGTTAAAACCATGCTGGTACAGATCCATACGGCATCACTGGAATGATGCTACTTGAGGTTGATTAGATGGTCAGAGCAATTTCATTTCTGAGTGACGTTTCCTGTATCCCATCTGAGGTACTTGATTTCATCTACAAGGCTCTGGGTTTTTTGTGCAATCTAGGCCATGCACAACGTTTCTTTAGCTCACTGTTGGCTGACAAATGCATGAAAACAAACCAATCTATCTTTAGCTTCTACAAAGCTTAGTGTTGCAGCTATGTGCAGATAAGTGATTTTAAAAGAACGGTGCAGTGTGCATGCTTTAGGTTAGTGAGCTCGGAAGTAATAGATGTGCACTATTGAATCATTTTACAGTGTTTAGCAATTAGATCCATCAAAAGCCAAGCATTATGCAATAGTGGAAGTCGTTACCTGTCATCTTAGTTTAGTTATCATCAACATATCCTGAAACACAGGTTAAGTGGATACAAGTATTACACAGGTTTCATTTACACGCATCTCAGATGTACACAATGTTCTACAGAAACTATTATGACACATTCCCAACACCACTGCTTTACATGTTTACATTTAGAAGTAAAACATGAGGAAAATACCATGAAAAACACCTCTTTGACAAAGTGGTTGTTTTTTGAATGTTTCTTATCAGATGCCTGTGGTCTGTAATGGTTATTAGATATTTAAAGTGATGTAAAAAAAGGGCCAAAATGCCATGAGTGGTCACATGACTAATCACGATTGACGGCAGGAAAGTGGTGTCACTGATTCCGGTGTAGCAACCAGACTTTTCAAACTAGCAACCAGTTTGGTAGCACCATAGCTCCTAAATACATTGGGGTTAACTCATGTCACTCATGGTACCATAGCAAGCAATTTGGTATGACATGAGAAACATTATGTCACTGACTCCTCCATAGCAACCAGACTCTTTACCATAGCAACCAATTGGGTATTTTCTCGGCTTTAGAACATCATAGAGACATGGGGGTTGGTGTATGGAACTAATAATGGCATGACTGTTTACCATAGTAACCAGTTTGGCAGACAAATAGCTCAAATTTAGGAAAGACGTTGGGGTTAATTGATATCCCTCATGATACCGTAGCGACCAATTGGGTATTTTCTCGGCTTTAGAACATCATAGAGACATGGGGGTTGGTGTATGGAACTAATAATGACATGACTGTTTACCACAGTAACCAGTTTGGCAGACAAATAGCTCAAATTTTGGAAAGACGTTGGGGTTAATTGATATCACTCATGATACCGTAGCGACCAATTGGGTATTTTCTCGGCTTTAGAACATCATAGAGACATGGGGGTTGGTGTATGGAACTAATAATGACATGAGAAACACATTATGTCACTGATTCCTCCATAGCAACCAGACTGTTCGACATATAAATACTTTTAAATGGCACTTTTTCAAGCCAAGAACAAACTTTGTGTGTAAACTAAAGTAACCTAAAAAATAAGAAAATAAAAAACTTAATTGATATCTGAAACTGTTCCAGGAGCATACTTTTGATAAACTGTTTAAGTCCTACACATTGTATGATTAAATTGACAATATTAGTAGAAGCAGTTGGAAACAATACTTTGCGTACATACAGAATTATATCATAACTGGTACCAGATTTTATATAGTGCCATAATTTATAAAAACAACCTACACCTGACAAACATATTCACTTTTCAACAGCAGAGGTCCCACAATTCAGTTTGAAAGCATAACTAAACAGAAGATCCTGTTTATTGACATTTTTCTTTTCTACAGTGTAAAAGCTGCATCTATACATCAATAAAGTCTATAGAGAGTGGGCTCCTATAGCAAACACAGATTTATTGTTTCTCTGTTCTAATTGAACCTGTTGGGGCCCATTTGCCCGTGAGGTAGATTGAACAGGGGTTTGCAGAGGTGCTTCTCCCTGCCCGGAAATTAAATGACCTTGCACTTAAAGTGTCACGAGGCATTAAAAATGTAATCGTCATTAAAATGTAGCCCAAAGGAATGTGATGCATAATTAACCCATCGTAAAAAAGAACACGCTTCACACCATTCCGCAGGTTTCTGCTAGAGACAACCGAGAGAGCACAAACATCAATGAAAGCTGAGCCGTATCTATTCATAAAAATAACAGTGGGACACGCGGAGGCTCTGTTCATTCACAAGCAACAGAATCCAACATGTCTGATCATTTAAGAAGTGTTTTGGAAGTTATCATTGAATTTTATGTTCTTGTTTACGTTTACAGTTTTTGTTTAATGATGCCTCATTAATGAAATCAAGACATACTGGACCAATCAGAGCTGTGAGGTTTTCACTTACCCAAGATTCATGAGTGGAATCATAGAGACATGGGGGTTCATGTGTGGAATTTTCACATTTTGTTGTTTTTCTTTTAGTGAATAAATGGATGCGTCAAACAAATCATTCAGACTCAACATGTGATGTGACCGTCAATGGTAATTATGCTTAATGTATATTTTACCTTTATTCATTGATTGATAGGGAAGTTTCAGAATTCCAGGAAGAGAAAGAGGCTGAAAAATGACCATGCAGGTCACCTATGTTTGCATTTGCAAGCAACATTTAAAAAAATGATTCAAATAACAAATAATGATGTAATTATTTTACTATATTTCATATATTTGCCTGATACAACCATCTTAGCAACAACCTTGTCGTCCAGGCTCGATACACAGATACACAGACTCTGCAACTGCTTCGTCAGAGTATTTATCAGTATCTCTGGAGGATTTGACATCATAAAAAGACTATTTCAAGGATATTCGCATTGATCTTCTCCGTCATGCGCAAAAATAGCAGATATTAAACAGCCCCCTACTGTTATCGATTATATTTACAACTCAACAAAGAGAGAAACTCTTTCCCGACACCGGACACAGGAGGAAGCCTATTGATTTCCAGGCAGTATTATGTAACCACGAGTTTGCTTGGCTGACCTTGTCTACATCCGCTAAACCGCATACATTTCTATGTTCTCTGGAATCATAATCGCACAGAACTCAATAACAGTACGCCACTGCAGTGGTATTTAAATACTCTTGTTTATTCTGGATATTTTCTTTGAATTAAGTGATAAGTGCTTCTCCTTGGGATCGTGACACAAATGGGAAAACAGTATAAGAATAGTCTCATGTGTTCAATTGAATTAATTCAACACGTTTTTGTTTTACACCACATGAAGGTGAGATGTCAAGAAGTGTGACTTCCGAAGTGTGACTTCAGGTGCTTTTGAGCAGAGTGAACAACGTCACACGTGAGGTAAATGTGATATTGTGAAGGCTTCATATGGCTGCTGTTTATAGCCCTTTGAAATAAATTAAAAACAATCTGTCTGCATATGAATGAAAAACATGGGAGTGTAAAATAACATTGACAAACAAATAATAATAAGCTTTTAGAATAAAAAGCATGTGCGTAATTGATAGGTTAAACAAAGACATTTCTATGTGATTGTTGCTAATTTTTTTTGAAAACATTGAATAATAGAAACTAAATACCATTTTACCTGCTTTTCATCATTCACACAAAATAATGCTTTTACTCCAGTAACATTTTTTTCTAATAAGATTGAAATGGTCTTCATTTGTATCACAATTTCTTTACATTATATTAACTTTTTCACTTTATTTAGTGAAAGTGCACATTGACAATCACAGATATGTCAACATATTTAATTTGTGCATAAAAAATGAGGTTTACAATTAAAATTATGATGTTTATTAATTAATCCCTATTACAATTAAAAAAATAAAAAAACTACATGATTAATCGGTAGTAATGGGGTTAGTGTTTTCTTAAAGACTTTTAATATTTATGATAAATACATTGTTGAACAAACCATTCCTAAAGAAGAATAATATGATGCAAATTATACATCTATAACACTTAATTATTTCAGGCTTTGTTATGAATTGCTAGTAAAAGCACCTGCAAAATGCATAAACAAATGGATATAAACTGTTTCACCATATGCATACATGAATATAAACCATATACGTTTAACCCTTCGAAGTCTCTGCACGCACAAGTGTGTTTTCCAATCTCTGACTGTTTTAAATTAAGCAGGAATGAGGCTAGTCACGCAACCCAGCTAAGGTTTTCTTTTATTATTTTAATATTATGTGTAAGTTCCAATTTTTTTAAACTAACATTACAAGAGTTATGATGCATTGCAAGGTAATTCAAATTAAAACTCTTCGTCTTTCAGAGTCATTTTATAGACCCCAAATTGGTGCCATCAGTGCCATCTAGTGATGAAAAGATGGGATAACCATTGGAAGTACAAGACCAGTGATATGGCTTGTGTTTGTCAAAGTTCTGGCACAAAAAAAGGACAAAAAGTGTTTGGAACAGTGCATATACATTTGTCTTTGCTTTTTTGAGGGATTTATAAATGTATAAAACAAAAATTTTACTCAAAATTCCATTATTGAGATTTTTGTAGAATTTCAGGGTTGTTGTGAAATTGTGTAATTTAATATAAAAATATTTGTAAAAAAAAATAAATAAAAAAAGCATGAGTATTGATACAAAAAAGATGATTTATTAGAGCAAATTGTAAAAAAAAAAAAAAAACGCTCAAAATGGCCCCAGACTTCCAAGGGTTACACAATGTCAAATTAGTGGTTATATAAATATGTTTTTTAAAAATGTTACAAAAGCATTACACTGTTAAAAAATGTTAAAAAAAATGTTACACTGGCCTGAACTCTTTATAATGGCAGACTAGATATGTAATTTTTGGACAAAATTATTTGTTTTAGAGATTTTGTCGGGACACAGAGTATGGTGTTGATTGACACACAACATACACCCCAGTGTGCGCTCTTTGAACAATATAAACATGATTAGGGTTATTTAATAATGAGAAAATAATTGAAACTAGAAACAATAAGAAGTAATTTAAACTTTTGAGTGATGTTTGTATCGTGTTATGTCAAATTAAGACACTTAACCAACACTTTTGCTTGATGTAATCTCAGTCCTAATGCAGGATCACAAATCAATAAGAAACAACAGGGAGCTCGTCTTTCTCTGTTAATGCGTTCATAAATTATTAAACATCTCTGAGCCAAGGAGAAGAGATTTGCTAGCTTACACTACATTAAATAACTCTAGTTGGATGAAAACTGCATATACAAATGCACATGGTTCCAGTTATTTGAATTTAAATCAGTGCTATACTCACAGTAAATGATTTTCAACTCACAGATGGTATTAGTCGGCCGTGGTCGTTGAGCTGACAATTAATATCTGCTGAAAACTTTCTTTGCTAACTAGCTATCTTTAATTGGATGCATTTTCATTTGGTAGCAACCCTTTCACACAAATTTAACCCTGTTGTCAAAATATTTACCTTCAGATTTCTTCAAATTTAATTCAGAACTATTTTCCAGTTAAAAAGCAGATACAATTAACTGGGTGATGCTGTATAGTAATGCTGTACGAATGCTATTTAATTAAAGATGGGGTGTTTTTCAGCTGTGTTTTGCTGACAAATGGAATGTTATGGAAGAAGATATTACCATAGTGTAATAACATGTTGCCTTCAATCTTGATATGTGATTCTCTGAAATGTCATTTGTTTGTGGAATGTGTCTCTGACTGGAGTTTTGTTGGTGGTGTTTGGACGTGCATCATAAACAACACAGTTTGCTGATTAGTGAGATCCACACAAACACTCTTAGTACCATATACTGTATTTTAGGCTGGTGTGAAAAATGCTGTAAACAAAGAATGCTTTCATTAATATGAATGCCTTTTAAATAAATTTAGGGTACAAACAGTAAATACCCCATAATTGCACAGTAACTACCCAGTAATAACATAGAAACTCAACCAGTAAACAGTAACTACACAGTAAGTACACGGTAACCACCCCATAAATACAGACAATTAAAAACACAGTAATTACCCAGTAATAACACAGTTACTACCCGGTAATAACACAGTAACTACACCACAAGTAAGAAGTAACTATGCAGAACCAATCAGACCTTCCAGTTGAAGCACTCAGTTTCAAAGGGAAAGGACTAGGGGTCAAGTGGAAGAAATGGAACACAGCCATGTAGACTGGTAAATGATAATTGGCTAAAAAGTACCTAAAAAACCCGTGATTAGCACTATATTACTCTATATATAATAAAATGGTTATTAAATACACAATTAAAAGAGGTGTTTAATTGTCACTGTTTGTGCAAAGTGTACAGTATGTTTTTTTGAAAATGGAAATGTATTAATTAAAATAGTTTCCTGTCTGCTGCACACAGTCATTGGTCAAATATGCTTATGTGGTCATTGACCCAAAAATCAAAGCAACTTAAAGATTGCCAATTAAATCTCTTCCTATCTTTAAACTTCTCACTAACATAAAGCCCACCCCCTGCACACACATTAAATACTTGCAAAGGATAACACACATATAAAAATAGGCTGAGGATTGTGCGCTCTGCATATGGCATCAGATACAGCCTCGCTCCAGGTTTCTCCTAATGAACGTGTTATTTGGAGAGCCACAAATGAGGAGAGCATCAGTGAAAGTGGATTTAACAGCACTAGCACAAAAGTGCTCTAGAGAAAGGTGTGTAGTTTAAAAACATATGTTGGAAAATAAAAACTGCTTATAATCTGCAATTGATACTTTTGCATTTATTCATTAATCCAACAATTAAATCCAAATTGACTCATTTCATTGGTCTGTTTTAATTTCTTTAGATTTCAAACTCATGATTTTCAATCATGCTGTACAGACTGAGCCACAGGAAAGTTAGAAGTTGGTTGTAGTGTATTGTAAATAAGTTAGTCAAACTCGGATGAAAATGTTACAGAATTGTAACATCGAGTAAATAATGTATATATGATGATTGAAAATTAACATAAGCAAGATGTTTGATATTGCAGCTACCATTAGGCAATTCATCGTATCTCATCAGCTTACAGTCTCAGTTTGTAAATAGTAACCCACAGTCATTTAGCACATGAGCCGCCATGGCTTCAAAAGTCTGTGTGATGTCCTCTGCGGTAAATAGCTATGTTCATATCCTCCATCAACAGATCCGTTGTGGACAAGGGAAACACACTGCCATCCAACATCATGAAAGCAGGTATAATGCATGCTTTGCCATTATTCGTCTTTGTGATCCAGCTTCAGCTCCAGAACATGTGAGTACTTTTGTTTTTAAAGAGTATTTTCTCCATCTTTAAAATTACTACCTCAGTGAATCAAGTGATTTTAATGAGTTGCAAATGATGCTTTTGTAATGCCTACCCATTATGTCTAATTAAAGGTGGGATGAGAAAGTTCTGAGAAAACGGAGGGGATTTGCAAATGCAAATGTTATTAATATTCTTCGTTTTTCAAGAATAGAATGTTTTTCTATTTATATTTTGGTGAGCACTCTAATAATTGCAGAGCATGTGCTTGTCTGTTTTTCAATTGTCTAGTTTCTCTGTGTGTTCTATTGGTCACGTAAAAAGGAGTATTATTGCAGGATGGAAGGATTCTTTTTAGTTTTTTTAGGATTTGCTGAGACAGCATGGTTTTATTTACAGCTCTGTTATCAGCTGCTGCGAGTTATTCATATTCAAATTAATTGCTGAACCAGATTTATCCTTTGATGAAGAACAAAAACCAGTCTGGCATCATGAGATTGATTAACCCCATAAAGCACACTGCTACAGAATTACAGGATTCCTTTAAAAAAAAGCTTTTTTTTCAGTTTCAGTGCTATATTTCCATATTTAATGATGGAAGATGAGTTTATATGTACATTCATCTGTCAATGACAAAAAGCCTGCACACTTTCTGGCCAGTCCTTTGTCAAAAATCAAGTAATGAAAATTCTTTTAAGATGTTTCTGTATTGCAATGTATATTAATATAAATATTTTAATACATACATATTATATATAACACTTTAATTTCAAGCTGTGTCCATGACCATGTTGTAATTAGGGCTTGTGAACCAAAAGGTGCGTATAACCTTATTGTTATTGTTCAGACTGTTTCATGGCTTTTGGTGCATTTTTGAGGCTTTAACGTTAAAAATGGCTCTTTAACACCTAATACTAACAATTCGTCGTTTCTGAATGAAATTTGCCATGCAAGATTATAGATTGCGTTTCCAAACTCAACAGAAAGTCTGCCATTTAAAAAAGAAAAAGTCACTTTTGCTTATGTCAGAGCTTTTCGAAAGTCGAAATTTCATACAACTCCGCCATACAATATCAGCTCAGTCCTAATTGTACCATTTATACTAGCAGTCTATATCTGAACACATCCACAACATCACTCTTGGTTAAAGCGCCACCAGGTGGTTACAGGAAATAAAACAGTTAACTTTAATAAGGTACTTTTTGTTTACCAATTGTGACATAGGTTACTACAATATTGACCTAAAAATCCTTTGATGGCTGTTTGTCTGAAAAAATTAAATAAAAGAAATGAAAGCTTCTGTTTGGTTCCAAGAATCACATATTTCTATTAGTATCCTAAAAAATATGTTAGAATGAAATGTATTTTGTTTATTTAGAGCAATGAATCCTTTAAATAGTCGCTTTCAAAATTGATCAAACTCAATTCAGAAATCAGAAACTGAGATAGTTCTGAATAGTGCATCTTTTAAAGGGTTATACAAGCAGCTCAAGTGTGGTTTTGCACATTTGTACGACCTCAATGTCTCATTAATATATCGTTTTTGAACTCTCAAAATGCCAGAAGCCCTTCAGTCATATTTTCCGCTGCTAAAATCTATTTCACTTTCGACTGCAGAAAAAAAGCTAATCTGCATCTTGAATGGCCTGAGGGTGATCAAATTAACAGCAAAGCTTCATTTCTGGGTGAACTTTGCCTTTGAGCGAGCCAAAGAAGGACGGAAAATTACATTTTTAAAGGCTGAAATAAGTTTAAGATGGTCCGTTTCCTAATTTGATTGCAAGCCTTTGCCAAGCTCATGGTGGAAACAGTTTAATTATTCCATCCTGAAAACTTTCATAACTTTCCACAAAGAGGATCATAGTTACAGAAGTCCTCATTTTTATAAGCATGTTAGAGATGCCAATACATTTTTTTTTACAAATTTGCATAACTTATTACGTTTAACCTAAACTTAAAATCAATTTACAAAGCAATCTGCAATAACTTAGATTAAAGCCTTTAATAACTGATCACTAATAATTGATCAATAGTCAACATATTACCTTATTAGCCGAGCACTGCGTCAATATTGCCAGAGCTTGAAAAACACATGTTGAATCTCCAGTCTGCTTTGAAATCTTTGTCTGGGAGAGACCTTGTTGATGCAGAATAACTACATTGTGTCTTGTTGCTCTGTCTCAATCTCACCTTTGTTGCAGAACTGTTTATGATCCAGTTTTAAGGCAGCTTTTTCCGTTTCAGTTCATAACTGACCCATCAATCTACCAAGTCCTGTAAGGATTGATGTTGGTTTGAAGGCAAAAGGTAGGAATACCTTCACGTTTAATTCCTTTTACTGTTGCATTTAGTAAATTTACACAAAATTATACCGTTATTTTTATTTTTTTCACACCTGCCTTTAAATTACGAGTCGCAGTATACATGTGTGAAACCTCACCTTGAGTCTCCAGGTTCTCGCAGAGCTCAGACTTGGCCTCTCCATTGGGCCTCAGGCTGGCCTTGGGGTTGAACTTGTTGGACATTGTGGCGGCGGTTACCACAGCTTTCAGGCTGCGCGTGCTACGCTTGGCCACATTCTGCTCCGGGTGAAAGAGCACCACGTAGACCTTAGGCATGTAGAGCATCCCCAGAGAAACGGATGCACTCAGACTCACCGAGATGGTCAGTGTGGTCGTCTGAATGTACATCTGTGAAACAAAGACACGTCGTGAGAAAATGAAAAGCTAACTGATGAATCTGGTGCTGGTGCTACTTTGTGTTGCCAGATATTTCTATTATGCTTGAACTGTGCATTTGGGTGAAGGGTAGTAGTACCCAGTACTTTTACATCACGGCAACAGTAATTTACATTAAAAGTCACTGAAAGCATGATTCAAATCCTGGAATTCATGTGGGACATTATGGGAATTGTTAATTCAGGTTATTGTCCGGGGAGACCTCGTGTGATGTAGGATGTGGGTCGGGCGGTCAGTTGGTGGGTGGATGGATGGACAGATCAATGCAGTCCTCAAAATATTAAAGTCAAATGTCTTCCAAGTTAATTGGTTAGTAGAGCTGCTTGGAAATCTAAACTTATTTTATTACATTTATCCATTTAACTAAAATTCAACTTCTTTTCTCAAGCAGTGAAGTAGAACTGAACCTTCTGATGTTATTCATGCCCTCACCCAACCACCCGTGACACCCAGCCACATTTTTCACTGCTATCAGATCTGTGTGGAATGTTTTTTCTGTGGTTTACTATTCAGCTTGTTGTTTGCGCAGTAAAAATGACATTTATGCTCTGATCCTTGTCATGTCTTTCTGACAAGTTTTGCTGTGGCATCACCTCTTTGTGAACAAATATAACTGTGTGTGGTTAGGGATTCGAGGCAAGAACCCCATGCTGGTGTATAGTTTAATGATGCTTATAAAAGATGAAACCTGTGCTGCAAATTGATCTGCTGTAAACTGAGAAACTGGATTTGGAATATGAGCCGTGTCTACTATTAATATCAGTTTTGTCTCAGGTGTTTACAATCGTATGTTTGACTCCACTTGACATCATGCAAAACATCCCATTTAGCCTTGCACACACAAAAACATGGCCTTGCATAATGAAGACTTGATGAAAATGACCTGTGACCTCTGCAGCACAAAAGTTTATTGACCCAATACGCCCCCGATCTCTCTTAAAACCACACGTCAAACCTCCCAGAATCAAAATTGTGATGCATTGTTTTTCTTACATTCATTGCTTTTTTTTTTCTGTGTAATCTGCAAAAGATGGAGAGTGCTGAATACCGACAGAACATCAACCAAATATAATACGATTATTTATATGGAGTCAACACATGTATTTAAATCAAGATTGTACTCATTCATCACTCCACATGTTTCAAAGCCTCTCAGAATCATGATGTCAGTTTTTGAATATTCAAATGTTTATTGAAGGGATTTGCAGCTTTGACCAGAGTCTATTCAGTCAATAATGCAATTTGTAGCAAATATGAATGTAATTAGTATGAACATTGAGGCAAAATGAAATGGCTTAATAAAAATCAGTGTTTCCTAACAAATAAACAAGCTTTCCTGAAAGCCAGAGCCTTGGTTACACTGTTAAATCAGAAGTAGCAAAAGTGTTTTTTCTCACGCGCAGCGGATAGAATACAATTAAAAACAGCAAAAGTCAGCACTGTTTATAAAACGTGGAAGTGTCTCCTTTATGTCTCCTTTGTGTTTCTATGTGAGTGAAAGATTGAATTCAAGAATTCAACTCCAGAAAGAAAATTCAAAAACACCTCAGAATCAGAACCGTGAAAAGGTTTCCAGACTATTAGATTACAGCATACATAGTAACAAAGATGCAAGCTGTAAATAGAATTAAAAAAAAGAGTAAAATAAAGTAAAGTGCAGCCATGGAATCTGAAGAACACAAAAACACACGGGGGGTCCATTCTTTGTTAAAAATGCAAGAAATCCAGAACGCAAGAGGTTAATTATTCAGAATAAAAGAGATAATTCTGATATTACACAATGATCTTGTGGCCGATCCTAGGTGCATTAGGAATAACAAATATTTACCAATAAATAAAACCGGCAAAATGAGCATATTCTAATATTTTTTTTAATACGTGTTGCAGGAGGAGCAATCAGGGCGTGCCACAGTGTTCCCAATTAACCCATAGAAGTCTCTGTATTACGGAACTCAGCTATTGTTTCATTGTGATTTTTAATACAATGTGAAGGTTTCAAAAAGGTTATTAGCTTTGATATTTTTAGTTTAAAATAACATTTTGACATAATTAAATGCTTGCAACCTGCCCAGGGTGTCCAGGACCCCCATGACCCCAAAGAGGGAATAAGCGGGTTGGAAAATGTCGCAATGGATGAATGAACATAACTACATGCGCAATCGTCTTTCAATTTCCTTTTAAAGACCCCAAATCGATGTCATCTAGTGGTGAAAAGGGTTTTGAAGTTGCTTTCCAAAAGTTGTCCAACTACCACAGTAACGACAGAACTTTTTTGACTGTCTTTAAAAATAAGTTAATGATTTTTCCATCAGTTCTCAGTTAGGATGCAGTTGATAAGAAAGCAAGCGGGTAATCAGAATGATTCTTCTTTCAGTGACTCACACGCAGAGCTAGAGAGCAGCAGAGGGGGGAACTAATGGCTCCAGCCGATACGTGGTGGTGCTGTGAACTCCCTGCTGCTGCTTGAGAAGAGCTGTGTTTTTGGCTGTAGTGCATGCGACCTGGGCTCAGACTCCCGTTTGTGTGAAGGTATACATTCTGTGATTAAGGGTGACTCACTGCTGCGATCCCCATCCACTCTGTCCGGCTGACTGACTGGAACGCAGGGATACGCACAAAAACACACACAGCTTTCGCCTCTGGTGGTCCAGATAGATAAGTGTGGCTAATCAAACACACCGCAGTGGCTTTTATAGAGTTGCAGACATGTTTTGAGCTTATATACTTACTGGACCTCCTGGTGAAAATCATACAGAAGGGATGGAAACTACACTTCAGAGTTGAGGCTCGATGCACATGGAAGTCAACCCCATAGACTCCTCAATGCATCTGGTATCAACTCTGATTGCATTTAACAGCAATCTCTGTCTTCCTGACCATTTTCGGCTATAAAGTTGTGCTCACAAGTAAAAAACTACAGAGCTGGAAAATGATCTCAAAGAAAGCAGTTACATCATCGTGAGCCAAGAAAACGTTGGGGGAGGTTGTTTCTATGATTTACATTTCAAGTCATTGGCATGTAATTGCAACTTTGGACAAATGGTGGCGCTAGAGACGTTGAGGTACATACTCCAAATCAGTTAAAGGTCAGTCTCTCCTCTAGCAGACACCAGTGTACCAAATTAGTGATTAAACCATTGGACACCGTGATAATCAAAGCTGTAAGCAGCGATCAAGTGGCATTGCACCACTTTAGTGGCCTTTCAGTGTCTGCACCATGCACCATGGCCAGTTCTTATTGGGAGATGTAGTAAAGGGCAAACTGTTGACATTTCTGGAAAAAAATCAGGCAAATTGAAAGAAATTGTCAGATCAACAGGTGGCGCTATGAATGAGAAAGAAAAAGGTTCTATTATAGTATTGGACAATATTCGTTACAAAGATTTCTAAAGTTGTGATAAAAGTACCGTATCAGTGTTACATGATGCATTTCTTGTGCATATCACTATAACTGATAATGTAGGTGGCTATAGAGATATGTTCAGCCATAGTTCCCAATCGAAGACTGTATCATAAATTATAACTACTTCCTTAAATTCATATTGATTGAATAGTGATGTTCATATTCATTTTGTTAGAATTTCATTTTTCAACAGCCGCCACATGCACATAGTTGCCAATTTAACATCCCATATGCCTTAAGATAAGACTGAGGGAGTTTTGAAGTGAACAGATACAATCTCCAGGAGGGGTTTGTTAAAGTATGAGAAAGATACCATTTTTAGGGTTTTTTTTTTCAAAATAACTCATTACCTGTCGGTTTTGGAAGCACGCTCCAATTCAATTTTTTGAAGGTTTGGTCCCTTACGTAAGTGTTGCAAATTTCAAATATGTACTTCAAACAAAATTCGAAATAATGGTACCAAAAAAAAAAAAAATTGAAAATGTGATTTTCATGTTTCCACTAGATGGTGCTAGAACTGACACTATAGGCTGCTATATAGATGTGTAGACTCCTAGCACACCTGGTAAATTTGAACCCAATCAGGAATTCCACGGCTAAGTTATTTACAACTTCCTGTTTATGGCGATCTTTCAATCGAAAGTAACATCCCATATCACTTTAGATAAGACGGTTTTTGAAGATAAACAGACCATTTTTAGAGGTTTATGCAAAACAACCAACGTCATCAAAATTACTTTTATTTAGTCAAGGTAACCTACATATGTGTCCCAAATTACATTCGCCTTAGTTATTGTGTTAGGTGGCGATATAGAGACATACATTTTCACCAGTTTTGACATGTGTGCAAAAATCGTTAACTTGAGCACATATAGACCCTCAAATTGTGCAGAAAAACCAGAAACAATAATACTCCGAGCAGTTACAATATGGTTCTACACACCTTCGGTTCTCAAGACCTAATAAATGTTTATTTTTTTTTTAGCAAAAGGTTTAATAACACGCAAGTAAATACAGATTTTTTTTTCTAAACCAATATTGTCAATAATATTTGACAAAAGTGCTTGCAACTAAATATTAGGATAATTGGTAGTTAATGTACATGCAGTAGATCATAAAGCATATTTTGTTAGAGTTTACAAAATTACTAAGAATTATTGAAAAACCAGAACGCAAGCAATGGTAAACTTTACAGACTGCAGTGGCAGGAAGTTTAAGCACCTCTCAACCTTCCTTCTTCAAAACAGAGACAGCTCTTGGGAGAGACAGGAAATGATGGAATTAAGATGTTGCTCTGCAGCTCGATGTGTCAGAAGTCCAAACTCAAGGGCAGAGCTCTGACAAAAGCTATTGTAGAACGCAGTCCTTGATAACTTAAGGGAACAGAGCCACACATTTGAACATAACCAGAAAATCTATCAAATCACCTTCTATATTGATTAAACCTGACTCAAATGATTAGCTTTGTTAACACGTCGAAAACTAACTAATCTTTCTGAAACTGAAGTAGCAATTACCATCAAACTTGAGGAGTTAATGGTGCACACGACACTAAATTCATTAAAGAGTTTCTTTAATCCTTTATGCTCTTGGCTCCTCAAATGTCATACAATTTGTTTGCCCTGGTCCTGAAGTGTGCAGAGACTACATTGTAATCTATAGAGTGTGAAAATTCTCTGAGACAAACACTAGACAGTGAATCAGGGTTCGTCCTCAGAGACTGCCTCTGTTCCCTCAACACATACAACGTGTTCCAGATTCTTGCTCCTAGATTGAAAGTACAAGTTAAAAAGGGGCTGGTGGTTCACAGAAATGTTAGAGAAGAACAAACCTAAAGCACAGCAACTGTGTCTGCTTTGTTTTCGCCGCCTTCAAGAATATCTCTATAAATTAACTGCAGGAAGTAGGTCTCGTGCCAACCCTTTGAAGGAAAGAAGTAGGTCACATAGTATTAGCATTGCACTGGATTAAGAAATTTGTCTTTTCATTAAAATTGTTTTATAATGGATGTGTAGGAAATGACTAAAGCTGCAGTTCATCGACTGACCACTTGCGGCTGGTGTCAGTATTGAGCAGATTCCCAATGACACCTGTGTTAGTGCTTTACGTTACAAAAATGAAATGTGACTATAGCGTTTCTTGGCTAAAACAGTAAATTATCCTGATTTCTTGAAGGGTGTTAACACTGTGCCTCACTGATGCATCTCAAATATTGATGTGCTTTATTGAGCTGACCCACGTATGAACTACTGACTCAACCAATGACTGGGGAAGAAATTTATCGTTGTTTACGGTTTGGGCTGCTAGATATTTTAGGAACTTAGCTCGGGGTATCATTTGGTATGGATGGTGATTAATTCTTTTATGGGAGTTCAAACTCGTAAGGCTAATTCCTTAAGGAATTTAGCATCTGAGCTAGGCAACAAAGATCTACAATCCAAGGCGATTAATAACTAATCAAGATGGAAAATCAAGACACTCAAAGCTACTCACGTATTCACACGCGAAAAGCAAAATGAATTACTTCGGTCGGTAGTGTTTCACAAAACCTTAACAAATATACTCTAAAAAAAGAACCAAATCTGGTTCTTTGGCTCAAAAACAAAGGGGAACCTTTTTTGTGCCATTTAACACTTATTCAAGGTGCTATTGAGCTGTAACAAAGGTGCGATTTAAAACCATCAAATGTAGGAAATAAAAAAACTTTGCCAAGATTTATATGACCAGCATTCGTAAATAGCACACTAAAAACAACTAAGAGCTACTTTAGAATTATAAGTAAAAAAAAAAAAAGTGTTATAACACTTTATGTGATATAACATTTTATGTGTTACTTCAAAACCCACAAAGATCAGGAAAAAAAAAAACAAGAAAAGAGCTTAAGGGCAAAAAAGTTCAATATAGTACCTTCCGGCCTGCAAATATTCAGAACTGGTGAAGAACCAAAAACAGGTTCTTTAAAGCAAAACTTGTAAGTGTAGTCATTAAAAGTTATAAACTACAGTTTGTGATATGTTCTGGTATTTTACTTGTCTGAAAATCTTGAAGCTAAAATTCTGCATGATGGAAAACATTTTCAACATAATTTCACAAAACAGCATTTTTTTTTTACATTTATGCATTTTCTACTTTTTTTGTCAGTTATTGCTTTTCCTGGGATTTGAACCCACAACCTTTGTGTTGTTCAAATCCCAAGAAGAACAAACACTTTTAATGTTTTAAAACGTGTTGAGACCAAAAAAAAATTCAAAAATCCCCCCAAAAAGCAAAGACGAGGTCAAAATAATGTGAAATAATAATAATAAAAATAAAAAAAAAACGGTGAAACTTTCCTAAACCTTATACAGCATGCCAAGCACTTCTTGTGCCATTGTGCTTTTTCGTGCCAGAACTTTGAAAAAAAACAAGCCATATCACAGGTCTTATATGGATTGCTCTGGATAAAAGTGTCTGCTGTTTTTTGTTCCTTTTATCCCCATGCTATCCCCATCTCCCTATTTTCACTTCCAGGTTGGCACAGGAACAGGAAGTAGGCAAGTTCAAAATAAAAGCTCCTTGAAAACATCAAAGTTTGGCTGCCAGCCTTCCATGTTTGTTTTGTTTCCTGAATTATCTTCCTTAGGTCAAAAGATGAATGAGCATCTGGAGGTAGAATCTTTGCGAGGGATTCCTTTCTTTGTTAGTCCGAGATGTCACTAAGACAATTAAAAAAAAACTTAATTTAAATAAAAACAAAATAATTTTTGCACACAGTGTACATAACAAATTACATGGACGTGTTGCAAATGCTGCAAAGACTAAATCCAAATCAGCATGTGGCTTCTGATTGATGCCAGCATTGTCTTTGTAAACAAAGAAGATGCTGTATTCCAAATACAGAGCGTGACGACCCCAACACCCCAGATGTACCTTAGTCACTGCTTTGAAAAAAATGGACAATTACATTAAAATGATGCTGTGTTTACATGTGGGCGAACATCTTAACCACATAGAAAAATTCCTATAAAGAAAAAAAAATGGGAAGTGTTCAAAGGGGTATTTATTGTGTTGTTAGATAACTCTCTCATTATTCTGAAATTATTCCATTTGTTTTGGTCTCTTTTATTTTAATCTTCTACCTTAATATTATTTGATCATAAAACCACTAGCAGAGCGTTCGTCATTATTTAAACGCGTAAACAACACATTGTTTATGATGTCATTCTGGATGTCATCTCCTCTACTGCTCATGCGTGTCACATCAGAGCAGTACCGGTATATATTCATACACCGGCCAGTTTTGAGTCTTAAATGATCAGTAATGTGAACAAGCACACCTAAAAGAGTTCATTAAGGCCTGCAGAGTGCACATAGCCTTTAATATTGCACAGAAGCTAATTAACAAAGAAAACTGTGATTAATTTATTGCACTATAATAAATATATCACACATGTTAACTACATTTGTATTCATTTTTATCAGTCTTGCAAAGTTGTGGGAAGTTATATTTAACTCTGAGCGCATAGATGGATGTTCACAAGGCAGTAATTTAGGCAGATGGATGGCAGATCGAGAAAAGTTCAATTGAGGGAATGGAAAAGTGAATGACATTTATCAGGGGTCAGACGTTTACCAGAGCTGTGACACATGTACACCTCTATGTAAAAAAAGAGGTGTTGACTTGGCTGCCTCAAAAAGTCTGTGATTACACTGTCAGTTACAGAGAGCACTGAAACCCTACAAGGGAAACCAAAGACACGATGCCGCTGTAATGATAGCTTATGCTTTTGAAAGATTGAGCCTCATAGACACAGCATCTCGTCTCATGCAGAGCATCATGAAATAACCACAAGATGTGAATGTGATCTTTGTCAGCTCCACGACAAAGGGTTTGGAAGCTCGAATATAGCTGAAAATGAGATCAGGTTTAACGATGTCCTTTCTTTAGTAGAAAATGTGGATTTTATTTTAATCCATGTTTATAAAGTTATGTCAACTAACACGTTGCTAAATGGCAGTATTGCAATGTGTGAAGGAAGTTATTTAAACTGAGCAGTTTAGATACAAAACCCTCTAAATCCATATGGTAGTTTTATATTAATTTAGCATTTTTATTTGACTGTCGTTCATATACATCAATTGCTGCTTTTCTCTCTCTCCACCTATTTTTATGCACATTTTGGAATATCGAACAAAAAACCCTATATGGAAATAAGATGCGCATAAGTTGAGAAAATGCACAAAATGGCCTTCTAACCCAGCAACTTCCATTTTTATTTTGATAGTATCCACCAGATCATCAGAAAGTGACGATTTGGTTCTCCTTAGATGGAATATTTTTATGTGATATTCCAATTTTGCGTAATACATTTAAATTGCATCTTTGGATAGAAACATGGCTATTGATGAGGTGAGACAACTAAACTATTTTTTAATAAATGTCTAAACAGGTTCTCTTCTCTTTACAAACACAAAAAAATCACTTGTTTGCGAATTTTCCAGCTGAATCAATATGTTTTTTCAAGTTTGCATATTCTGGACCTGGCTTATGTTGGGGCGAGTTTGCAAGATCAGAAGGAATCGGTTTAGAGATTTTCTGGACCCGCTTATAAAGACATATAACAATGGAATGATTGACAGGGCGGCACGTCCAATCAACTCAACTCGAAACACGTTAGGAAAAGAATACTTTTTTTTTTGTTTCGCACAGTCCTCTAAACCCACAACGGACATAGAAAAGAGATGAATTGTAAAGAATTCCACCACAACTACTTAAAACCAAATTGAGAAAACATGCTGAAAACAAGGTAAAACTTACGAGTTTTCTTCAAAACGGGATCTTTTTATGTAAATAATATGATGTTTTTTGATTTTCAGACGTCAGAAGATTAATTATGTAAACGTTTTCTTCTGATAACATCAAATGGTTTGTTTTCATCAGATTCATACACTCCCCCAATTTCAAGTTTACATTGTTCTTGCAACACAATCCAAGCGTCCATTTTCCAAAAGTGAAACTGACCATTTATCCTCGTTTAACTAGACAGGCTTTCATCAGCAGACAGATTTCAAGCATTCATTCACGTCAACCAAACAAAGCAATCGAAAAACCCATCTTCAAAAACCAACGGAGAAAGCTCACTAAAACCACCAGACCGCACAGAGGCCTATCTGTCAGACAAGCTCATTGAAAAACCTGTTTGTTTAACCACAATAAGATGACCTCCTGATTAATCTTTTGACGGGCTGATCAAATTCAGCAGGGAGCCGACCAGCTGCCCGCATTCAAATGCTCCAGAAAGCCTCCACAGACATTCATTATTCACTTTGACATAAGATGACAAACATCTGATGGATCCGGCATGCTGATGAAGCTTCTGGCAGAAATCAGCTGACAAGTACATGGCCAGAGAGATAAGGTAAATCACCGGCCAGGAGGAAGTGAGGCATCTAATTGCTCCAAAAAGACATGTCATCTCAGGCTTGCCAGGCTTTGTTGAGCGCGCCAGTATGGAGGATTGTGAGGGGCTCTTGTTTTCATATGGTAATTCCCATCAGAAAACATGATTGCTTTGGTGGGATTTGCAAAAATGACACAATGTTTATCTGTAATGCCAAGAGTTTTGGTTGATACTAGGTGCATTAAATGTCAAAAACAATCATACAGGTGTCACGTGTGTAGGCAGAGTGTCACCATAGCCAGAAGTCAAATATTTAGTGGCCTTAAAAAATGTTTTGGTGGGGGTGGGGGGGGGTAAATAAGATGTAACCACTCATCAATTATTCTGTTTCCTCATGTCCTTATACGCTGATTTATTCCCTCTCTCAATTAAAGAGATGGGGGTGGGGCTACTTACGCTCACGTGCTCAGGGCAGGTCCTAAAAGAAAACGACTGAAATGTAAATAAATGCTGCAAATTCAGGAAATTAGCGTTTTTTACTACTTTACAATTTGCTCTAATAAATATATGGTAATTGTATATATATATATATGTATGTATGTATGTATGTATGTATGTATGTATGTATGTATGTATGTATGTATGTATGTATGTATGTATGTATGTATGTATGTATGTATGTATGTATGTATGTATGTATGTATGTATATATGTATATATATATATATATATATATATATATATATATATATATATATATAT
>SRMA01025984.1:251853-359835 GCA_007224835.1 Danionella cerebrum
TGTATGTATGTCTTTTTGCTTTTAAATACTCATTGTATAACTGCCACTTTTGTGTAAATGATGAAATACATTAAAGATTCATCGTTCAGTCGGCTATAACTGCTGCACGGGTCAGCAACTCAGGCTAAATAAATATTTTAAACAAAAGGAAACATACCCTGAGTGATAATTGGGCATTGTAAAAAAACAAACAAGCAAAAACAACAGCAACACAGCAAATAAAATCCTGCTGCCAGGGAATAATGGGAGATGAGAAGGGAAAGAAAGACCATTGAAATCAGGCTTGTGATTTTCTCTGATCAGCAGAAATACAGTGATTTGTTTCCTTGTGATTGCTGTTGGCTGAATGTAACAAGGCAACGTGCAATTACCCAAGTAAGGTTATGTAATCTTAAATCTGAATGAGTCAGTCAAACACTGGGGTAAAAAGGCTCAGTGGAAGCGGAGTTCAAAGCAATAATGGCTCCCTACCAACACACATAACAATACTCAAATTGCTGAAATTGCTTGTTCGAGCCTTTGTATGGGGGACACTAATTAAATAAAAGTGAAATTAAAAATAGGAGAAAGCCGTTATCGTGAGCTTCAGAAGGTCGCGGCTTTTCTAACTGAACTGAGTAAAGCAGCAAAGACAGTTCAGTTGGATTTATAATTCAGCACAGTTGAAAAAAAAAAAGTACTTCTTTTGTTCAGTATTCTAAGTCAGTTGGTTCCTGTCAATTGATTACATCATCTACAAAAGCTGACGCTCAATCTCCTTGCTATTTTCAAAGTCTCTTTTATCTTTGAGAGCACAGTGCTAGATGGGCAAAAGAGAGTGCCTTTGTTTTCTCAGCCGCACATGTCCTTTTCAATATCTGAAGGAAACCACATGATTTTTCTCTGTAGCACAGCACAGCTCATGATTCTTCAATTCTCAACCGTGTTTCACCACTCAAGCATAAATGACCATCATTGTCAATGCCTTTAAATTTATCTGTTGTATTTGTTCTTCTGCATCTAACAAAATGGCATAAAATGGGTCTGCAAGAATCAAATCTGCAGATTGCAGAACTAATAACATAAGCAAACAACCAAAACAACTGATTTCTTATTGGGTATATGGGAAATCCTTAATTGGTAACCTAAACTAACATTATTGGAACCCTTTTGCCTTTCAAAATGAACAAAAATGTTCAAAATACTAGAATGAGTTAATGGTTTAATTAGCAACAAGGTGGCAGCCCTGATTACTTCACCCGAAACATGTTATAGAAACATCCCAAATGAAACCTACCCTGATCTAAATGAACCCTATTGTGACTGAAACTAAACCCATTCTGACCTAAACAAAACCCATTCCAACTCAAAGTAACCATATTGAACCTATCGTAAACTAAAGCAACCCATCAAGTTTCTTAAATGAAACAAAACCAAACCTGTAAACTAACCTAAGCTAAACCTATCCTAACTTAAATGAAACATGTCTTAACCTAAACAAACTCATCTTGACCTGTGGAAACCAATCCCAACCTAAATTAAACATGTTCTAACATAAATTAAATCAATCTTTTCTCAAAATAACCCATTCGCACCATAGCAAAACCCAACAAAACAAACATATCCAATTCTAAACAAAACATATGCTAGCAAAAATCAAGCATATCCTAACCTTAAGAAAACATATGCTAAATTAAGCAAAACTCATTCCAAGCTAAACGAAACATTGGACCCCATCAAACCCTAAAGTGACCCGGTTCAAACCTAAATAAAACATAGACCAACTTAAACATATCCTGATTACAATGAAACGTAGTCTAACTTAACAAAACTTGTTTAAACTATGCCTATCCAAATAAAATCTAACCTTAAGGAAAAAGCATAGCCTAAACAAAGCTTATCCTGATCTGAACGAAACCAATCCGAAGCTATATTAACACATACAAACCAAACTTAAATGTATTACAAGCTAAGCAAAGCCTATTTTATTAGACAATTAGACAACCTAAATTCTAATCTTAACCTAAAATGTCCTAACCAGAACCAATCCTGATCCTAACAAAATCAATCCCTGGCCTAGAAATATCTACCCAAAGCATCTGAATCTTATGGAAGAGTTTTGGAAAAGCATTTGAATTAACCTCCCCCATGTAATGACACTGCATCTCCACTTACCTTTTCTGTGGACTGTGATGTCCCAAAGAAAATAGGGATAAACGCAAGCCAGATGATGCAGGTTGTGTACATGGTAAACCCGATGGGCTTTGCCTCATTGAAGGTTTCAGGAACTCCTCGTGTCTTGATAGCATACACAGTGCAAGTCACCATCAGCAACATGCTGTATCCCAGGAGGCAGATGAGAGACAAGTCTGATATGTCGCATTTAAGGACTCCTCGTGCTTTTTCAGGATCTGCCATGCGCTGGTCCTCATAGTCAATGAGAGCTTGGGATGGGTCCACGGCGAACCAAATGCAAACCCCAAGTAGCTGAACGGAAATCAAGCTGAAGGTGATCACCAACTGCGAAGCCGGACTGATAAAGCGAGGTGCGCTCACTGTCATTTTCCCTTGCTCAAAAATCCTATAGATCCGATTGGTTTTGGTGAGGAGTGCTGCGTAGCTGATGCTCATTCCAAGCCCCAGGAAAATCCGCCGCAGCGAACAGATCCCAACATCGGGAGCGGAGATCATCAGGAAAGTGGTGGCATAACACAAAAAGATTCCTGTAAGCAGCACATAGCTAAGCTCACGACCGGATGCTTTGACGATCGGCGTATCATTATAGCGAATGAAGGTGACCACAACGAAAAGTGTGGCTATGATTCCAAGAATAGCAATCAGAACAGGTATGACAGCCCAAGGGGAGCTCCACTCCAGCTTAACTATTGGGATGGGCTGGCAGCCTGTGTGGTTCTTATTGGGTCTTAAATCAAAGCGGCACATTTTACAGGTGTAGAGGTCAGCCTGGTACTGGTACCCATCACATCGTTCGCAGTGCCAGCAGCAAGAGATACCCTTTACAATCTTCTTTCGCCAACCAGGTTTACAGGGCTGGCTGCAGATAGAGGTGGGCACCTGCTTCCCTCCACCAGGCCATTGCATTGTTCGAATCTGTAACAAATAAACCGGCATAATTTCAAAGGTAAGAACTGACTCTCAACGACAAGGCAAGGCAAGGTTGGCAAGGCAAAGATAATTTCTTACCTTTGATTAAATTTGTAATTTAATCCGTTCAATCAAATATAAGAACTTACTCTCAAAGACAAGACAAGATAAGACACACTGAATATGTAACAAAAAAAACGGCATGTGTTACCCTTCAGTTCAACGTTAAGAACTGATTATCAAAGACAAGGCAAACCAAGGCAAGGTAAGGTAAAGTAAGATAAGACAAGACTCAAACTGAATCTGTAACAATGTTACCCTTCAGTTCAATCAAAGTTAAGAACTGATTCTCAAAGACAAGGCAAACCAAAACAAGGCAAAGTAAGGTAAGATACAAAATGAATCTGTGACACATAAACTGGCATAATTTCCCCTTCAATTCAAAAGACAAGACATATTCTATGATTGAAAACATCAATCACTGTCTAATTTCCTTCTTTTATTCTCCAAAGGAAACACACATTTTATTTTAGATGCAAGGGGACTTACATTTAGGTAGAGTTGGTCAGTCCAGTGGCCAATCATTTTGTATTCAGCTGTATTGTTCTTTATCTGATACTGGTAGATATCGTATCGGCCTGGGGCATCTCCGTTGGGATTGAATTCCACAGGATTCCCACCAATTCCTAAAGAGATGAACAAACAAATCAGAATAAAATGATGAAACATCTTATACACTTCACTATGGCCCATATACATCCAGTCCAGGTCACTGGATTTCAGTAATTGTGTGCCGGAAACGCTGGCTCAGACAGGGTCAACATAATAGAACTGGCATCATGGATTATTTATTGTTAATTCTACACTACACTGAATAGCGATGAACTTCTCTAAGCCACTTATTAGTGTTGCACCAGTAAGAAGTGTACACAAAGGATAAAAATAACCCAATTTGAATCTGAAATTGTGTAATAAAACCCTGGCAATGCTACGGCTTATTATGTGATGCAGGCAGATGTAAATTAAGCTCTGCATAAATATGTGGATATTGCATTTGTGGATATCTAACCTACATTGAGCTGTTTCTATTTTGTGAGAGCAATAGCTTGTGGAGGGAGGCAGAAGATACATTTTAGATTGGGTTCCTCATACTGTTGAACACAACAGTGTCACAGGATTTAACCTTAGGGTTAAGCTCTCTGTTCCAAGCTTCTGAGTGTGCTCAACTTAATTCCATCAATCCTAAGCAAACAAACCAAATTTGTGTCTTTACTACTGTTTCAGTTAGAACTATAGCGAGGCACAGCACACATTACATTGTCAGGGTGGATTGTTGTTGATTATTCATCGTCTCTATGATGACTCAACTGGATTAAGGAGTTATGTTTTTTTTAGACTCGTTGGGTGGTTCTAAATGTCACCAATTAATTCTGACAGATGTAAAGGATTATGAGAATTTACATAAGATCTATACAGCAATTCAAAATTGCATATTGATTCAGATAAAAAGATTAATTCCACAACTAAGTTACTTTACCACTGACATTCAGTAGATCCTTCTAAAATGAAGAAATCTGATGTTGATACTGACTAGTGTTCCTTTTCATCCAATGTACATTTTAGCAAACAATAGCCTTAAATCTAGAGGAAAAGTCCTAAATATAGAGAAACTTTGTCTAATAATGCTGCAAGTACATAATAGAATCAAAATCTCAACATTTTATGTGCCATTAGGTCAGTTCTCTTCTAATGTATGTAATGTAATAACTTTATTCTCCTAAAACTACATCTTAGCAGTCTAGAACACCATCGAAAAAACCCTAGCAACCACTCAAAACCACTTATTTTCTGTGGGCGGTTGCTAGGTTGCTTCCTTGTGGTTGTAATGTTGTTCTGTATGGTTTGCATGCTTTCGTAAATACAAATTTAATGCAATTTACCAAAGCATACAAACCATACAGGACATGATTACAACCACAAGGAAACACCCCAGCAACCACCCAAAGAAAATATTTTGCCAAAGCATTCAAAGTACACAGAAAATCATTCTAACTACAAATAAACGCTCTAGCAACTACCCAAAGGAAATATCTTACTTAAACATGCAAACCACAAAGATACCATAGCAACTCCCTAGAACACCCTAGAAACCATCTAAAGGGGATGTCTAACAAAAAATATTCAAACCAGGAAGATTTCCATCGCAACCACAAAGCAACACCCTAGCAACCCCCCAAAGAAAAAAATCGGACTATAACATACAAAACACACCGAATATCTCAACATCACAAAGCAACAAACTATTAGCCACCCAAAAGACTTGTCTAACAAAAACATGTGAACCAGGCAGATTTCCATAGCAACCACAAAGCAACATCTTAGCAACCACCCAAAGAGTATGTCTAACATAAGCATGCAAACCAGGCAGATTACAGTAGCAACCACCTAAAGGAAATATCTGACTAATACACACAACCACATGTAATATCTTCACAAAGCGACAACTTAGTAATCAGCCCAAGGAGATATCTAACAAAAACATGTAAACATCGCAGAGCACCAATCCAACCCCATAAAAGACACTCCAGCAGAACCCCCAAAATCTTAATTATTAATCCTGACTCTGATTCAATAATGGAACATCAATTTAGTTTCCTTAACTACCCTTAAAAGACAACCATGCCCTAAAATCCCTTACTAATCCATCAAGTCACAGCTCTGAACAGCAAAAAATGTCAAAGGAATCACACCTAACACAGCATTACCAGTATATCCTGAATAATTCATGGGACCTGAGCAACACTAGCCTCTAGAATCTGATGGTGAAAGTAAATAAATCCACAAAATGAAACCAGAGCAAAACTAGTGCCGCGACATTTGTTTCTGTGCAGCACTGACTCCAGCAGAATAACGCCAGTAAACAGCAGAGAACTGTCACCAGCCATATATCCATCTATACATCCTGATTAGAGCCATGAGTGTTCTCCACAGCTTCAAAGGCCTGAGAGCTTGCTTCTGAGCTTCATTTGATGAGACCTGGTGCAGCACTTCAAACAATGGGATCGGGAAGAAAAACAGGTAGACTTCCGTCTCCAGAGGGACAAGAGATAAGGGAAGAGAGAGAAATGGAGGAGGGATTACTGCCATGAGTCAAGTGAAGAAATTTACCAAGAGACTGATGAAGCAACTAAAACTACTAATAAAAAACAAGAACATGGCTGGGGAATCATTATGTTAGACAAAGAAATGTTGCCCATGACAACCGGAATGATCACTGTGTTTTTGG
This sequence comes from Danionella cerebrum, assembly GCA_007224835.1. Taxonomy (NCBI): domain Eukaryota; kingdom Metazoa; phylum Chordata; class Actinopteri; order Cypriniformes; family Danionidae; genus Danionella; species Danionella cerebrum. The sequence goes on from SRMA01025984.1 coordinate 258,224, forward strand.
CTGATTCATTGTGTGACAGAAGCTAAAGGCGTTCCAACACATTTTCCAGAGTTTGACTTCTTGTGCAAAACAAATGTGTTTTTGATGTCAAGAAAGGTATATTTAAAAGGCAACAAACTTACAATATAACACCTCCCAAACTAAAAAAACCCAAAGGAGAAGAGTGATGGCTATTCGAACAGAAAAGCAATTGGCTGCTTCATCCAATCTCAAGCAATTCACGTTTCTAACTAACCTCTCTCAACCTTAAATCACATGAGTGAGAGCAGCACTGAAAACAAGCAGGGCAGAGATCCAAGATGGGTTGGTGAGATTTGAGACCGGGCGTTTGTAGCCAAAAACCTCTCACGGAGCCCATGGCTTTGATACAGTCAGTGTCTGGCAGAAACTCCAGCTCATCTGCTCTTCACGACTGCCACGGCCACTTCTGAACTGGCAGCAGAAGTGTTGAATTCCAAACACCAACATACAGTAATTATCTGCAAATCTGTTCAGGAGTTCATGCAAAATCTGTTTATCTCATGGAATTAGGCACCAAAGGGTCAAAATATCACGAGTGGTCTTCAGTTTAGCTTTATGGAATTTTTAAAAAAAAATTTCAATCCTCTAATGAACATTTTAGATACAGTTAGTGTTTATAAAGAACAAAACATTTACTAATTTAATGCATCATTGAACACGGCTGATTTATCAGTTTCATTCGGTGGAATTAAAAGTTAAAATGTACAATAATACAACATTCCATTTTTTTTTTATCCAATTGCATTATGTGCAAAGTTTCAAGCTAGAATTACACTGTTTACATGTCATCGTCATGGTGATGTACAATGTAATCTAATTACAGAGAATCACCTTTATCAAATTCATCCATTAGTGACTACGATTACATAACTCATATTTAATGGATTATTAAATATGAAACACAGTGTTTTTTAATATAAAACATATCTCAAAACCATAAGGTGTAATGTAAAGTACACGCATCCATCATGAGCCATACATGAGTCACAACTATATTTTACACAATATGTGTTACACAATATTTTAACCAAACTGAATGAATATGTTGACCCACTAAATACCACTTGCTATCTGCAAAATTGAAAACGCAATGTCATAAAAAGATCAAATAATTACAAAGATGAAAGACAATCTCATCAAGTCAATATTAGGAGATAAACGTCAAAATTATCACTTATAAAGTCAAATATGAGATTAACAGATAACAAGTAATCTTATAGTTAAAGTACTACGATGAGTTGATAAATAATTAATTAATTAATGCTCACAAAAGGGTTTAGTTTGCATCAAGTTCCTGCTTTATATTTAACTGAGCTGAAATGAATCCACATTTAAATAATATGCAGGAATACCAGCACCTAGCAATGCTGCTGATTAGCCACTCAGTTTGGCCACACGGTTTAATTAATGCAAACATCAGTTCTTCACTGGTCCTCAAAGGGCTCTCCATCAAGTGTTTATGTTCTCAACTGATATTAGGTCACCACAGTAATAGTCTGGCTCTTCATTAATTCAACAAGGTCTCCACATTTCTGTCAAAAAAAAAACGCAGACGCTGTTGACTGCATGATTCTGAACCAATACAAAAAATCTGCTTCTTTAAATTAAATAGTTTTTTTTTCTGTGTTATCTACAATTTTATAAGTACTGAAAGATTGTTTAAATGAACCCATTGAAAATTATATATATATGTGTGTGTGTGTGCGCGCGTGTGTGCGTGTGTGTGCGTGTGTCTGTATATATATAAATTATATAATAATTTTCTTCACAGCTTAATTACCCTTTAAACAAATAATTTTTACCCTTTAAACACCCTTTATTTTACCCTTTAAACACATTTTTTTCATTTTATGTCTCTTTAAATCTCCAGCAGAAGCTTTATGGTAAGCATCACGACCAAAATGGGTGAACATAATAATTATCATTAGCTACAGAAGATGCTCTGAATCAGAATCAGCTTCATTGCCAAGTGTGTGCAAACACACACAAGGACTTTTTTTAGTATACTCCTGTGCAAATTAACAAATTTTAGTGCTAAACACTGACTTAATAATAGAGTAAGGGGGAATAGATTTACTTTTAAGAGCAAATGGCAGAAAAAGTCGAAACAAATGTGCTTAATTTATGTATAATTCTACTGTACAGATGCAAGGATGGAAATAAAAGGAAATAAAAAGAATTAAGTGTGCAAAACGTGTACAAAAGTGTTATAGGATGGGATGATGTGGAGCTAAAAGTTTAGATGGTCGATAACTTGCGTGAAAAGTATGAAAATACGGTGAAATGCTTTAAAACTGCTACAGTAGAAACATATTGTTTTCAAATACTGATGTATACACCATTATGCGTCAAAGTAAGTTCTAGAAACATAGACATTAGCTTGCTTTTGCAGAGATGTGACAGTACAGGGAAGAATGTCTGCATACGGTAACTTAAACTGTACAGTTAAGTAACTGTAACTATTTAATATGCAAGTTCAGAAACATGAGGTATTCTGATGAATAACCTCTTAAGTTTAAAAAATGGCCCTGATAGTGATCTCTGATTTCTGTGGAAATTTAAATTCCTGACATCTATTTGTACTTGATTTAAACATGAAAGTGCACAAAGTTCTAAGGCCTACAAAACCTTGGCAACTGGTCGCGCTGGTAGCTACGCTTACTGTGGTTAATGTTGTCAGGGGCGCCACATGTTCGTGCAGGTTGCTAGTTCGATTGCACGTAACTATACAACTAATTGTAAATGCTGTAAAACTTTCAACACTGCTAATCCCATTTAAATCCTTAGTTATGACTAAGGATTTCATTTTGAAGTAAATTCACTTCAAACATTTCAGTCATGAGTAGTAATTATCGAGATTTAGTCAAAAGACAGACTTTTGAAGTCTGAAGTCTTGAAACATAGGTTTCCTCTCCCATTTTCCAGTTATTTGTTCACATTGCAGCAAGCCATTTGCTCCTCCTTTCTTAGGATTTCAGCAGTCAGCAGAATGGTGTCTGATATCAATCTAATCAGGAAATCGCATGACAGCTCTTCCCATTTCTGCATTTGCATAGGTCAAATTCACATTTTAGCTCTTGAATAAGTTTTTGCCACTCTGTTCATGACCTATCTGTACTGTGATGTCTCTATCTGTAGCTAAAACTTGCTAATGCTAGCATCAGCTGCCCTTGAATAGTTCTGATTGAATAGCACCTGAAGCTAACAATATGTCTATCACATGATACCGTATGTTGCCAGCAATAATTGCTCGACAGTAAGATGTGTTAGAGAATATTTGTTCTACACCATGTAAAAATATTTAACAGAAAATACGGTCTTACTTAACTTAAACATGCCAACATGCTACAGTCATGATTCATTCAGACATAAAAGGAGGGGAGAGCGAGGGAGACAGACAAGCTGCTTGTAATGGGTGAAAAGCAAAAGAGAGAGAGAACCAAGTACTGCATAGTGTTTGACCCACTCATCACACTCCTGATGACGCACTTCCATTTTAAGATTGAATAAAACGAAAATTCAAAAAAAATGTTCCATTGCAGATGATACTTTCCACATTTGGAGAATCACTGGTAAACAAAAACCTTTTTTGTCTGCTGAATTCTAAACAAAAAAGGGGAGGAGCCTCTCATGACAGAGTATTGATCAGTAACGGTCCGTAAGGAATGGGTTTTCCCGGGTTGAAACCAGGAACTCTGCTGTAAATGCTCCAATGCACATTAAAGGACAAACAGGAAGGGAAGGCAAGACTTACCTGCTATCTTGACTTTGCGGATGTAATTCAGCAGGGTGGTTCCATCTATCGGGTCCATTTTGGAACACAGCCCTAATTTTCCAGGGCAGAGGTCCTGGTGCATTTTGTGGAGGGCATGCGCCATGGCATAGACGGCATCGATGACAAACATCACCTTTCCTTCTTGCTCGTAGGATGAGTTTAATCCGATCCTCTCTTGATCTGACGGAGAAATGAAAAGTCATCGGCTGAGATGTCATTGGATTTTCACCGACTGAACATGAATCCACTGATAGCACACAGCTTGGTGCTTTCAACACCAGTCGCTATTTAAATATTTTCACAAATTCACTCAACATTAAACATTCAGGACACATTTAAATACAAATACGAGTTCTTCAATGACAAGGCAAACGTAAAGCTTCAGAAAGACAATCATATAACTTCAAAAAGCACCAGTGGTTAATTTTCCAAAGCAGTGGGGTTTCTTTTAACAGCAATTATCTGCAAATCTAAATTTCCTGTTCATTCTCCATCATACTGTGGAACTAGATCCAAACTAGACTTTCTAGATACATTAATTTTACTTCATAAATCTCATAATCCTTAAGTCACATGGAGTAATTTAATGATGTTTTCACCATGTTTCTGTAAACATGGACTAAAATAGGAATCAATGCAATATCTGACTTTTGCTTTGAGGACGATTGACATTCTACGATTTGGAATTACAGTCACAGAACAGAAGCTTCGGAGACAAACTTTCCCATTTAAATCTCTCTATTTAATTGGGGATAAAACATAAATGAGCTCAGCTGCACGTCAATTGATATTGTATTGCAGGGGTAGTGCAACCATGGGGATGTGGGTGTTTTAATACACTCTTTCAAGTGTTGTACCAGTTTTCACTGGCACTGAATCCAGAATAAAATTCACATTCTGCTGACCAGCAGAACTACGACAGGTTCTGTTTCGTGGAGAGCTCCTGTGACCTCATCATTTATGAGTTATGCTCTTGGTGGTACATGTGTATTGCTTTGAAACTTAATATATAAGTAAGGTGAAAATTTGCCAAAATTCATTGTCAAAATAAAACGATATATATAATATATGTAATTAATGTAAACTCAAGACAAATAAACAATTTTAATTCAAAAACTGATTGTTTTTTGAAAATTTTGTTTACCTTTTTATTCAGTTTTCAGATTTTATCAGGCAAACAACATACCTGCAATAAACAATCAATATCCTCCAAATTTACTGTTGGCTTGGAAGTAATATTTATGATTTATAATTTATTGATCACAAAAACAAGTAAGATAAACTGAAAGGGAAACAGAAAAAACCCTTGTTGTGAAAACATAAATAACAAAAGACTTCTCTAAAGGAGGAGGAGTAAACTCAAAGTTTATAGGAAAAATAAGTGAATTGAGGAGTTAGTTTTTGACATTATTATTGATGAGCACGTGCTGGTTGGTCACAGAAGGGAAACAAGAATATTTATTGAATAAGTAACTCTGAATCAGTGTTGTTTTAACCCCAGAATAAAATGCATTTGCTCAAGATTTGAACATGCGTCAGAAGTCATCCTCTCAAATGTGTAGATTTCCCGTATCTTGTTCTTGGTGGCACAAAGAAATGAAAGAGGTCTCGTAGCACATGCGGGTGGAATAATAGACAGGGAGACAGCAAGCAAGATTAATTATCTCTCGCCGCTCATATAATCATGCCAGACAGCTGTATATTCATTAGAGCTGGCGTTGCTCAGCTTGAGGTTTTTTGTTAGGTCTTAATTGCAAAGGAGCTGTTTCAATTATGACCCTGCCCGAACAAACGGGCTAGATAGCTGTCAGATGTCGGGATGCCAGATTGGAGGGTACATTGTTCAGAGCAAAGTCTGTGCAATTGTCAACGTTGGGTTGCAACCAGTATAATCTACACTAGATTTCAAAACAAAACAAAAAAAAAATACTCTGCACAATAAGAAAGAATTCTGATTTAAGAGAATCTCCTAAAGATTAAACTTTGCAGAAATAGGAAATAAGTGATATTTGGTGTTATTTGAAAGCTGACAATAGACCTATTCTTCCTATTGAGAGGTCTCATGTAAAAAAAAGAAAGGTATTAACATTATTTATTTAAAAAAAACTAAATGAAAAGAGAGAGAGAGAGAGAGAGAGAGAGAGAGACCCCTGTGACTCCGAAAGGGAATAATCGAGAAGGAAAATTAATGAATTTTGTTGGGCAACGTTTGCCATAAATTATTTTGAATTAATAAAACAGGCAAGTTTGCCATTACATGTATACAGCATTAAATCTGAAGTTGCAATAAAAAAAATTTCATTGAAATGAATGAAACAAGTGGCCTCATTTACAATAAAATGACGTTTGTATTTCAAGGGCAATGCTCGTGGATAAATGAAGCTTTTTGTCACTAACGCGCCTTGCTGCAGTACATTGACTGGACCTTCAAACTGCTTCACTAAATTTACTAGGCATATATTCACCGCCCACCCCTCAATTTCAAACCTTTTCTTAACAAAACAAAGCGTGTGTTTTTTGAAAAGCTGCTGTTAGTAGAGAAATATCCTTCCCTTTCTTCTAGAGTTCTTAATCATCAACTCTTCAGCTTTGCTTTAAACAAAAAGACAACAGCAATTTACTTTCCTTGACAGACTCCTTGCTCTTGAAAACCCCAAATTAACCAGGTTTTGTTAGCGGAATTCTCTTGCAGATTTATGGGTTTGTACCACGTGATGAGCAAACAAACTGCTAGATCAATGAATGAATGGATGGATGGATGGATGGATGGATGAACAAACAAACTGCTAGATCAATGAATGAATGGATGGATGGATGAATGAATGGATGGATGGATGGATGAACAAACAAACTGCTAGATCAATGAATGAATGGATGGATGGATGGATGAATGGATGGATGGATGGATGAACAAACAAACTGCTAGATCAATGAATGAATGGATGGATGGATGGATGAACAAACAAACTGCTAGATCAATGAATTAATGGATGGATGGATGGATGGATGAACAAACAAACTGCTAGATCAATGAATAAATGGATGGATGGATGGATGGATGGATGGATGAACAAACAAACTGCTAGATCAATGAATGAATGGATGGATGGATGGATGGATGAACAAACAAACTGCTAGATCAATGAATGGATGGATGGATGGATGGATGGATGAACAAACAAACTGCTAGATCAATGAATGAATGGATGGATGGATGGATGGATGAACAAACAAACTGCTAGATCAATGAATTAATGGATAGAAGGGTGAATGAATGAATGGATGGATGGATGAACGAATGAATGAATGAAAGGGTGCATAAACTACTAGATAAATGAGTGAGTAAATGAACAAACAAATGAATGAAAGAGTAACCTGCGAGAGGAATTAATGAATGAATGAATGAACAAATAAATGAACAAAGCATAAAAGAAATGAATGGATGGGTTTATTAATTAATTATTAATGTATAAATGAAAGTGATTGAGTGACAAATGTAAAAGGGGAACCAATACTGACAATGAATAAATGAATGAATGCACACATGCATCCCAAACAGATGGGATGAGTCTTAAATAAATGAATGGATGGCTACACGAACATTCACTTCAACAAAACAAAGCATGAATGAACGAATGAACAAATGGAAGGAACCGGTGGACATAGATGCGCATGGATAGACAGAAATGAAATCATCAGAGAGTGGATTGTTGAATGAAGTATATTGAAGAAATGGAGCAGATTAAAATCAAGTAACAAAAACCTAAAAAAAAAAATCAATCAATCATCCGAAAACGTTTTGTCTCTAAAATGTTTGTCAGCCTCGCTCTGGATTCCAAACACATCCACCAATCCACTTTAACACAGAGCGGCACTTTCTCAGGAATCCGTTCCAATTACGAGAGGCTTCTGAGGCTGAGAGTGTGTCAGGGGGCTGAGAGGAGTCAGACAGGTACACCGGTAACCTGCAGCCCCGCCGACGGCTCCTGGGTCTAAAGCCAGTCAGCTTCCGGCTCTGAGGCCTGCGAAGGGCCCTGACTCTTCACATCTGTCAAAAATCCTCCCCGGCCTTTTGTCTTACTTAAGTCTCTTGTTTGTGGTTTCAGACGAGTGATTCTCTTCTCGGAGGGTTTTGTACAAACTCTGCGCCCCCTTAACCCGAGCAACAGTGGAGGGACCTACGAATTTTCATTTTACAAAGTGTTTTTGATTCAGACACAATGTGAACCGCCTATAGAAATGACTGGAGTGTGTGCTACTCAAGGATTGCCAGGCTCTGAAAGCACACGCTGTACAAAAGCAATCCATTACCTTCCCGAGGATGAATAAAAATATTCAGCATGAAGATACAGCGGCTGCTATAATTGATTCAAAGGACGGCTTCAATGACTGTTTCTGCATACATCGGGTTGGTATCTTAGACCTCATTTGCTGCAGCAATGAAGGAGGATAATTAATTCCGGGCTTTAAGAGTTTAATCAGGTAACATTTGGTGAATAGTTCCAGGGATTTTCTTTTGTCTGTAAGTTAACACGGTTTAGGCTTTCAGTACAGTGATATATAATAAAGTTGTGCTCGTAAGTTTTGATGACATTCCAAATTTTCTGACCAACTTAACACGAATACGAAAACGAACACAAAAGCTGATAAAGATAACCGTCCTAACCCGGGACCTGTTTGCTTGTAATCAATGTATAAAATGTTTCTGAGGTTCTGTGCTCTTGATTGACAAGGAAAGGGGGTTGAATTTGTAGAAAACTGGAAAGAGATATAAAAAGATACCCAAAGAACTGGGAAAGCCAATTAGCAGTGCTCAAATTCTAAAAAAGTGTAAAGTAAGGGATTCTGTTGAAACAAACATTCCTGCTACAACTGCCAGAACAATTTGTAAGGGATGCAAAGAAAAACCCTCAAAAAAACTTCAGCTGCAATGCAGGGTTCTCTGAAAAAATATAGCGTGGCTGTTTCAAGGAGAACAATAAAGAGACGTTTTTAAAAAAAAATGGGTGGAATTATTGAGTTGCCAGAAGAAAGCCAGTACTACGCAAATGCCAAAAAGTATCTGCTTACAATATGCCAAAAACCAAAATACCAACATTTTACTTTTTGGCCACTGTTTATTGTGAAACAGTGAGGTGAGTCATTGATGTTGTGGGGATGCATAAGCTCCAAAGTCACAGGGAACTGAAGGGAAGATGAATGCAGCATGTTCTCAAAGGATACTGGAGGGAAATTGGCTCTCAGAAGCTGCACATTATTAGACGTTCCAAAATGACAACGGTCCAAAACACAAGGACAACTCCACCGGAACAAACTAAAGTTTCTGGAGCAACCATCTCTGTCTCCTGACTTCAATAGAAGAGTTTTTTTGCCAAGAGGAATGACCAGCTTTACCAACAGAGAAATTAAAAACCTTTTAAATAAAGTAAATATAATCGTTTGACACTAATGAAGATTTTTGTGTTATCTTTCACATTTTCTGGAAAATGGCCTAGGAATAGCGTAAGAAAAGTCTCAGAACATACTTTATTTGAATGAATAAGTTCAGTTCGTTCACTCAATGCAACTGGTTTCTCATTCTCTTTCTGCTTGTGTTGTAAGGAAGCATCAGTGTCCAATGCTTGCTTAGCTGTTGCTTCACGCAGTCCACTGGTCCAATGGTCTGTGGAAATGTCTTTTGTCAGCTGTCAGGATGATCATTGTTTTACATGAATGCACTGAAGGTATGATGATGCTCCTGAGATGCACAAAGACATCCTGGTACCTAAGCAACATGGCAACCGCTCATGTTCCTTTTCTTTGCAAGACAGTGCTACATTCAGCAGCGAGAAGGAAGGAATGTGAATAATTGATGAAAAGAGAAAAAAAAACAGCATGGCTCTAACATTGCAGCAATAATCATTTTAATCAGCATCTTCGTGTTTGTTTCAGCCTAACCGTCCAAGCATTCTTGATAACCTGTCTTGCAGAGAGCATAAATAAGGGCATTCTATGCAGATGAGACGATGCATAATAAGCTTCTCTTTGTTTCTGCGAATGGTATACACTAATTTGGATGAGCAGGTCCAGAAAAGCAAAATAAGACAAACCTGTGCATGCATGAATAATGTTTGTACAATGTTTGTATAATGCTCAAAACTCTTTTGCAGTTTTTGCATGAAATATTATACGTCAAATAAACTTTTACTATTGCAATCCTCCTCAATATTTTTTACAAATATATGGAGATTCTCATAAAGGGAGGAGTCACATTTTAATGGACAGTTGAGAGTCTAGTGTCGAATATTAGACTATAAAGACTGTTGAAATGAGTTTACTGGAGTCCATGACTCCGAATGGGGATATTTCCCAAGACGTCCAAGAACAAATGATGTTAATTAAAGGTGTAAAAACCAGCACACGATACTCATCTTTGGACTCTTGGACCGGTGGTAGAATTTCACCAACTGAGCATTGAAGGAGCTAGCATGACATAACTAGCTCTTTCATACCTCCCCACCCCTCCAACCTGACCCTACCCTACCCTACCACACCGGACACTGCAACAGTCACTTTACTTACCCAGCATTAAAGGTACTGGACTTATCACCTCAATCCTGGAACACTCTAGCCACTTTATTTGACTAAATGTCTTGCACTACCACATTACCACATTACATTAGTCTCTTCCTCATGTTCTGCACTACTACTCAGTGTTGTATCTGCAGTTCTTATTATTTCTTCTTTACTTACTTTATGTTCCATGTAATTTATAAGGTTCTGTGTAACTTGTGTATGCACCAAGGGCCTGAGGGTAACGCAATTTCAATTTTCTGTATGTATGCAGTGTACATGTGGCAGAATTGACAATAAACACACTCGAACTTGAATAACTAGACTTGTGTTTTGAATGCAATGTTCTCTTTTTGAATGGTATGTTGTTCCATTTAACCTACAAATATTGTGCAATTAAATACTTTATAAAAGCGATTTTAAGACCAAAAAGGAGTCTTTTGAATTTAGTCGGAGCTAGTTATGGGAAGTTTGGATAAGTTTACCGACTCTGGGTCTTTGAGTTTCGTGCTTCTATTCGACTGATATGAGGTGGGTCTCCAGGGCTGCTGCTTCAAAGCAAGCAAAGCAAGAACAGACCCTTGCTGGAGAGCAGGAGATCCAACAGGAACCCAGAAGTGAGCTGGAAATCATTTGAGCAAGAATTTTGAGAATGTGAATTTGTAGTATTGTTCCAGCAATACAAAACTTTATCAAACACAAGAAATACAGGGTTTATGACCTGCACTGGTAAAGCTTTCAGGAGAAAGGGTTGCTTTAGATCATTACGGAACTTTCCCCAGGCTTCTCTCGCTCAAAGATTATTGTTTTAGCTCAGAGGTTTTACATGGGACTGATGAGGATCAAAAGCCAAGCCCCATCTTTCATCCTGAGGAGATGCCTGATGAATGCAGAGGTGATGCAAATTCCTTTATCTCCATCCCACCTCAGCTGGAAGAGTGCTGTGTACACAGGCGCTTATTGGATTGCAGATTGGTGTGTGAACAGAAGGATGTCAGTTCGATCCAAGCAAAGAAATGCACATGAGTCATCAGCATTGTGCTCTTAAAGGGAGAGTTTACTCAGAGGAACAAATATACTCGGAATCCACACAATCCCTAAATATATTACCTATCAAAACCAAAACAAATGTCCAATTTGTCTAATTGGCAGCCCCGATATGATCCAATCCCACCAGTACAATGCTTTTCGCTTGCTACCACATAAGAAGGTATACACTGTTGCGCAGTTAACACCCAGAAGTCAGGCTGTGCAGTACTCCAGAGAAGTGAAATCATGGGGCAACAGCAAACAGATGACAAGAAGCTAAACTTTGTCCTCCCATCTTCTGATATCACACGGATCCATCACAATGTGTGCAATCCATAATCACAAGCTGCTCTCTGCATGGCGGATTTCCTGTATGTTCAACCCTGATAAAAGCAGAGCCGAGTGCCACAAACGGAGAAAGACAGAAAGCGAGAGATAGAGAATGGGACGGAGGAGGAGAGGCAGAGAGAGCTGAACGCTGAGATATCCAGCCTTTTAATCCGACAGGAACCAGAGGGCTTTTGTGCGGGCTGGAAAACTGGCAGCATTGATGTAGCGCACTCTGCTATCTCTGGCTGCTGGATCTCCGATAAGCTTTGGGGTCAACACTGCCTTTATGTTCAAGCATTGCATTCGCTCCGATAAAACAGTGACACATTCTTGTACTCATTAGCTTGGAATCTGGAAAATGATCTGAGTTCAATTCCACACTGTGCTCTGATGTGTTTTGGACAAATCTGACATTCTACAAGTACTGGGTACAGGGTGGTGTGGAGTTTAACCAAGAGGACTTTTCATGTATTGGATTCTTTAACAGTTGTAAACAGACATAGAAACAGTGATATTTTGGCCATAGGGGGCGCTAGGGCACAACTTGACATAAACATGATAAAATAATTATTAGAAATACTTTGAAAAAGATGTATTTAGGTGATGTAATGTTATCAGTTACGAAGTGATTCATTCGTGTTGACTATAGTTTATGATTGGTCAGAGGTACATGTATGGATTTGTTTACGTTTACTCCAGGACGCCATCTGAAAAAGCTTATTGGCTGCCATTGTAAGCTAGCTCATATCAATACAAGAACAGGAGAGATTTGGGTGCTTGTGCCTTGCGCAAAGTCAATTTTAGAGTCACATTTTAATTTGAGGGCTCGAAGTCGGAAGATGGACCGTTAAAAGGTTACAGAGTTCATGACTCCAAATGGAAATTTTCAGGATATTTCCAAGAACAAATGATGTTAATTAAAGGAAAAAAACAGCTCATCTTTGGAATCTTGGACCAGTAGAGTCTCTGGTACTAGAATTTCACCAGCTGAGCAAAGGTGTGTTTTGAAAGGATCTCAGAAAACTGTGTTTTGGTCTTCATCGTTTGACCACTGGTTTCTTTTTGAATGTTGTGTTTTATTGTAAGTAGTCAAGGGTTTTAGGATCACAGAGGAGTCTTGCGATCAAGTTATAAGTAATTGCAATACCTAACCTGTGAATAAAGAAATGGAGAAAAAGCAGTAATTTAGTCAGAGCTAGTGATGGGAAGTTCGGATCATTTTACTGACTTGGATCTTTGAGTCTCGTTCGGCAAAAATGAATCTTTTCGTGTCATTTCATTAATTGAGGTAAAATACCAATAAAATATTTGTTACTTCCCCAACACATCTACCATATCCATATATCCAAATGAGAATTACACTACAAATTTGACAAAACTATAGTGCTATCAGACAAACAATAATAGTCCTGATCTTTGAGTCTCCTTCGTTCCACACATTACCTCGATCTGATGTAGTGCAGTCTGTGAAACTTGAAAATTGATTTACACAATGAAAATTGATTTATTCAATCTGATCAACATTGGTTATTTTCTCAAGTACTTTTGTCATGTCGGCGATCTGTAATGTTAACCAATGGGGTATGAGCTGAAAACCAAAACAAAAAGCAGGCCTTTTTCGAAAAATTTTCGAGTCCTAACGTTCTTTTGAATGGCCTAAAAACCTGAAAAAACTTAATGGTGTCGCGAATGCACAACTGAACAAATCCCTCTCCAAAATGATACGTTCATCCTGAGTCACATAAAAGATTCGGTCAAAATTAACAAACTGGGACTCCAAAGATGAGCATTGTGTACTGGTTTTTATAACTTTGATTGACATCAATTGTTCTTGTAGTTATTGGAAATTAGTCTTGGAAGTCAAAAGGAACGAATTGTTGAGGAACGACCGATCACTAGAGTAATTTATGAACTATTCTTGGAAACAACCTTTAAGATGCCTTCACAGAGACTGAAGAACCTTATCATCACAACTCCCATGATTCAAGCAAAAGCAGAAAGATGCTTCTTGACTCTCAAGAGAGTCAAAGCCTTCCTCATCTTTCTGCAGTGAGAAAGCCTGCCTACCTTTAAACCATCCCTTTACCTTGAGAGTTTTTGAAAACTATTGTGCCCTTAACAAACATTAAATGTGTGCTTTGTATGTTTAAATGAGATTTATATGGTACATATATGAAACATTATCTAAATAAATCAGTTTCAGCAATTGATTAAAATGTATTTATTTATTTTGAGCTTCCGGTTTTACTATTCAATCAATTTTGTAACATACATAGATCAAAAAAGGCTGTCAAGGCTTGTCAAGATGAAAAGTCAATGTGTCATAAGCTTTCATTAAGGAGCTAAAGATTCTGCAAAATGGAACAGTTCACAAAGAGAAACAATCATTGAATCCAAGCTATTTCTAAACTCTTTAAGAGCGACTTCAGTGGACTGCAGTAGACTTTCGGTACTTGATCTCAGTGTGTTCTCCCTGGGCTCCTGAAGCTTGATGCTCACCAGTGTGAGAAGGCAATGGTAACCACCAATCATTAAAGTGATTACACCATCAGGGCATGATTGAGTCAAGCTAATGGAAAAGGATTGGATAATTGTACGCATAAACAATTCATTTGGTCAAAATGACTTTGGAGAATGTCTAAATGAAAGCGAACGTGAAGTTACTTTTAAAATTGGAATGTTCATTGCTTGGAGGTGCATCGCTGGATCTGTGGCCACTGCTTCACTAGAAAAACTACCAAAACAGAAATGAGGAGTCGTGGGCTTAAACTGTATTTAAAAAAATATTGAGGAGAATGTATCTAAGCAAAGTATTCATAATCAGCCGCTTTAACAGCTAACAACAACATTCTAATCTCACTGCAGAGAAATTCAAGACAAGAACCAAAAAAGCAAACCCTTGAGGCTAAAATATGATGAGTACATGGATAAAATATTTTTATTTGCTCCACTTGCAGCTTAAAATAGAGTGTGAAAGCCTCTTCAGAGTCATTCAGTGATTTCAGAGAACGTCCATGGCATTCATCAGGATAAAAATCCCAGCAGGAAATTGGGACAATCTGTGGGTGCCAGTTGATTAATGGATTAGCAGAAGCATGGGCACGCTGAGGCTCCCATTACACTTCCCTCTGACTGGACAGAGCTAACAATTTCGACCTCTGCAACAACTTAAAATTATGACATGTCCATCAAAACATTGTTCTTAAATGAGTGATTTTTTTTTTATTCAAATAGTTTGTACTAGTTTGCACGCTACTGTTGCTCCATAGACTTCCATGGACTGGGTGAAGATCTTTAATGTAAAGGTAAAATAATTGTGGGTTTTCGAGCAAAGTAAGGTCTTTTAACATTTAGTTTGTAATTTTTAAAGTGATTATGAGATCAGAGCTTTGCTGATCATAAATGAGAGAAAGTTAAAAGACCTCAACCCAGATTTAAGGAGGGTTCAGGTCTCCTGAGAAATTTACTGGTTCAGTGCTTTATTTGGTGAAGGTAAAGGTGAAATTGCAAGTCTTGAAGAAATTTTCCTGAAAAATTCTTAGACTCTGTGGATTTTTATGGTAAACATTTTAGTCCTGAAAGAAAGTATAGTATGAAACATTTTTTCAGCTGCATTACACAATGGTTTTATTATTTTAGTGGTGTTCTTATAGTTTAACAGTGAAAACCATTTTAAAATGCAGCTGAAAATGTTACATTATATAAATAATAATATATATATAAATTTAATTACATTTTTTTAATCTTAGCGTGGAAATAAATTACTTCACATTTGTTAAATGTTAATGTTTGACATATTTAACATCCAATAAAATTATAATTTTTATCTAAGGTTGAAACATTTACTGATTGCTGAGCTTTACCATCAGTTTAATCTCCAGCTAAGAATTTGTTTTTCCACTCAGCCAATCAGATTTTCTGAGAGGCTGGGAACAGGGTCCCTTATTGCTCTTTGATTGGACGAATCAGCTGTCAATCACAGCCAGTCTCAGAAGAGTGCCACAGTTTTGGTTCACCTTTAATACAAAGATAAAGATAACATTATAATTTATTAGCAAAAAAGTAAATTAATAAATAAACTATATGAAAAACGTCAAGTAGCCAACCAATAGTTGACTATTGAACTCAATATTTACACCTTGAACCCTGATTTACATCTTTAAACACATTGCTCATTGTAATATTTGGTAAATGTTGGAATGCCGTATTAGAACCGCAAGAACCTGTGCATAAATCAAAGTAAACGGAAACAGAACATGTGGATGCACGTGAAAAAGTCAAAACCTGTACAGAGAGGGCAAACTGAAAGTGTAATCATTACCAATCAAGTTAAATCGTAAAGGAAAATAGATAAAGATCTCGACTATTAATCTTTTTCAGCTGTTTTTTCCGCAGTGAAATCGCAGACCCAGGAGATGTCGAGTCTGCGTCCGCCAGGCTCCACGGCTGACCAGAAAGGTTTGGCAAGCAGAAAACGGTGGCCTCCAGTTCTGAATCAGTGCTTTCAGACAAATATTACATCCTCCCTTTGAGACAAAGCTGTTAGAGGATGCGACCCAGTTAAAGCTGCCTTCTACTTCAACGTGCAGTCGTTTTCATGAACCAATAAAGCTCTGCAAACAGACTAACACCATTTTCATTTCCCTTGCGCCATTATAAATTTGCTACAATGCGCATGGCAAGCGCCGGATGGTTCCTTACATGAATAATCAAGCCTGATGTCAGCATATGTGCAGTTCTCTTTGAATCCTCTCTAGTTTTCTGCTGTGAGCCCTTGGGTGCTGCAAAAGCGTGTAATAAAAAATTAAAACGCCAAAACTTCCCTGAAAGAGGCGGGGCTCTTTTTTTTAGGCTCAAAAATGGCATTAGTCAGTATCCAACTCAAGAATGGAGCAAACAGACGATCCGATTCTCAGAGTTTAGTGGAATATCTTCTAACCTGCTTCTTAATCATATGTACTGTACAATGATTGCTGACTGGTCAGTTGTTCAGCTCACTGATTGGTCAGAAAAAAATATCATCATATGTGATTAGCTTATCAATTCTATTGTATGTTATAAACCTCCACATCTACAGCAGAAAAATACCACTCCTCTCCGTGTTGTGTGTGCTTTATGTTTCTTCCGATTCAGGATTTTATGACACCAATTCTCTCACATCTGCTATGATGTCACAAAGTGGAAGGCACAATCCTAATCAGAGCCAGTACTAGAAGTCAGTGGAAACAAAGGTGAACTGGGTTGAGTAAAGCTAAGCGAGACCAAACCGAATGTTGAAAGACAAAACGATAAAGTGGACAAGTTGCCAGATCCTCAGAGAGCTTAATGAACTCACCATTCATTACCAAGTAAATACGTGCTTTAGGACAGAAGACCAGTTGAGTGGGTGGAAGACAATCAAACTACAACCCATAAATGGTTGACTATAGTTTACTTCCTTGCGTGTTTCCTTCCTAGTAGGGAGTTTCAATGTTACAGGCAGAGGTGCATACATCAAACAACACAAAATACATATAAAATATTCTATTACCTCAAGTGTTTGCAATTTTCCTGCAATATCTGGAAATTCTATCAAAAACATTATTGACAATTTAGTTTACAAAGCAATGGCCCTATATTTCTATAAAGAGAGGAGTCAAATTTTAATGGACATTTGAGGGCCTAGTGACCATAAATGGACCGTTAAAAGGTTACAGAGAGTTTACAAGAGTCCATGACTCCAAATGGAACTTTTTGGGATATTTCCAAGAAGTCCAAGAACAAATGATGTTAATTAAAGGAATAAAAACCAGCTCATCGTTGGAATCTTTGGAATCTTGGACCAGTAAAGTCTATAGTGCTAGAATTTCACCAACTGAGGATTGAAACATGCTGAAAAAATAAATGCAATTAATGGCGAATTTTAATCAAATCCAATCAAGTTTTATGGCATTTTAAGTGCAAGTTTAGATTGAGGTTGAGGGCACCATTGTTTATTTAGTGTTTTAACTGACAAAAAAGGAAAAAAAGCCAAACACATGGTACTATGAGTACTGCCAGCAGATAGCAACTGACTTTATTTTATTCTTTTTCCAAAACAAACACAAAATGAGGCAAAATGTCTTCTTTGGAAGTTGTGTGGTGGTTTAAACTGCCGACGTAACTTCCAGGAGATCTAAAAGTTTGTTCTAAATTCATTTATTCTATGATTTGTCAATCACTATTTACAACCGTTCAAATAGTACAAGTGGTTGTATATTTCAAAACTGACACATAGAAAGACAGCAAAACCATTCTTTTGAAAACCACACACAGTGATTGCGCAATTCAAGGTCTGAACACTGGTAAATAAACAAAAAAAGGAATAAATAAATAGCCAAAAACACCCAATATGGTGAATTTAAATGGAGAATACCTATACTTATTAATGTATATAATAATCGGATCATTTATTGTGTATTACTTTCTATTTCCTGCTTCTCATCACTGCATGCCACTGATATGTTGCATAAGAAGAAATGAACAGGTGAATATATGAACCTTAAAGAAAAGCAGTGGAATGTATGATGTCTATTCCTCAAACTAAAAAAGAAATAAAATAAAAACAGTATTATTGTGAACGAACTGCCACTTTTCATGATTATTGCAATCAATTAGCATAAAATGTAGTGGTGGAATTTGTTACACACACTCCTTGCAGAATGGTAATGAACAGACTTTAAAAAGTGAACCTGGTGACAAGGATTATGCATGGTGAGCATTCTGCTACGATACAGTGAACCCCTTTGCCCAGTGCCATATAATCTCACTTCCGCTGTCTGTAGGAGGTTCGTGCACCGACACTGAACCATGGGTTAATACCCTGCCCTGCTCGCTGGTGCAGTGTAGCAAGCAGTCTGATGATTGGTAAGGTTGCCTGCTGAGCATTAGATGCGCTGTTGCAGCCACCCTTAAAAAGAGTACCCCTCCATGTAAAACTGCAACCAGCAATGACTGAATAAATCCAGTAAAGTGAAGCTGGGAGTATAGTTCGAGTTAATCATCATCATCTCTTAGTTGTTTGGATGCATAACATACATTTAAGGACCGCTTCTGAATTCCTTCAGTAATTATCAGATTTAGATGAGCTTTCCAGTTGTTATTCAGAAGCAGATAAAGGGTTTCTGCTGATCTGAGAACAGCTGGATTTTTTCCCCTTAGTTTAACCATTCCCTTGGTTAATTTGTCAGACAGCTTTTCATAAAACCCTACTTTACAAACTAAATGGAAAAATTCTGCAGCAAATGCTGTGTTTGAAAGTCAGATTTTACAGACTATTATTTCTCTTTAGAAAAGGTTTAAGCTAGCACAAGTATAAACTAGAATGGAGAAATTATTATTCATTATTATTTTGGTCATAATTAGTCATGAATAGTTTATGTAATGCATGCTTTTGTTTCTTTTTGAGCCTCTATTTGCCCTAATTTCCTCTTTTTAGTGCCTGCACATGAATAGGGAACAATAATAAAGGCCTTTAAAGTGTATGGTAAGAAAAAAAAATTGTAAGTAAATACTGCATAAAATAAAAAAAATGTAAAAACAAAAACAACAAAAAAACTGAATATATTGGTCAAATGTTATTGTGTTGGCTTGAAAAGTTGCTATTTGCCAGGACATTCAAACTGGTCTGCCTCAGCTATTTCTTTTCAGACTGGTACTACTAAACATTTTGGCCTATCTCTATCTCATCTCATGAAAAACAGAGAGGCACGAGGAGTGGTTAATTTCACTCACAGCGGTACGTGGAACATGTATTGTCACTGAAATCATACAGACACGGGGTTGGCACATTTTGGCATGGTTACCTTTGTATGATATCACTGACTTCCATAGCAACCAAAAAGGCTACCTCGGATACTTTTAAATGCTAATTTATTTACAGGCTTTTTAGTTAAAGTTATATCTGTGTTCTGTCTTTTATACATGATAAAATGTAAATGTAATTGTAATAAAATGTAAAATGTAATAAAATGTAACAATTGTTTTTCATTATCTTTGCCTAAAAATATTGATTCATTTCTATGATTCACTTTTGACAATGATGAGTAATTATAACGAAAAATGATTTTATTTATATTTCCTGAAATACTGTGATGTAATCATTATTTCACAAATGTAAATCACTTCTGGATCTGCTCGCCTGTCCACAGCCGAATCTGGTATTGAAATACAGCAAGAAGCTTCACAGAAAAATGAGTATCAGGATCTGCATTGTGAACACAGCCGGAGAAGGTCCACCATGTGCTTCTGTGATGATTCAAATGTAGGGCAACAGTGTTTTGCAATCTGTACTCCACTAGAAACAAAGCACATCCTAGCTGATCTGAAAGCAAGAAGCCAAATCTTTTTTATTCCATAGATTTGATTTCGCCCTTTGTTGGCTTTCTTTCTTTCATGGGGCTCTGTGAAATGGAGTGTTGCCAGAAGGAATGGGAGCCACTCTTACTTGTGCATTTCTTAATTCCGGATCCTTTCTTCAAGGCATGGCGGCTCAGCTTGCAGTTGAAGTTATTCTCCCAGAACTCTGCAAACCAGATATTCCTGCGGTTGTTCTCCAGAGTGCGGCTGGTGAAATAGCGATCAAAGCCTGAAGGGGAGATTGATGAGATCTGTGTCACTTTAATGCACTTTGACAATCAAAGATCTCAGCCAATGAGCTTCAGAGAGCACCATGACTTGATGGAAAATTAGCTTACAACATCAGCCTTGTCAGATAGACAAACATCGTTTTACTATGAATAGTCACTTAAAATTGAACAGTGGCGCATCAATTACTTTTCTTGTCGTAATTGTAGCATAACTTTTATGAGAAAAAAATTGTAACATTACCAAATGATGAGATACATGGCTTCAAAAGTCTGTGTGTTGTCTTTGGCTCTAAAGGAGCACAGTCATATATTCCATCAACTGAATCATTTATGATATGAAGGACATATTTTGTGAGTCAGTGAGTGATTTAGTTAGTTAGTCAGTGAGTTATTCAGTTTGACTCATTGTGAGTCAATGAGTGAGTGGATGAGTTAAAGAGTGAGTGTGTGTGTGCGTGTGTATGTATATGTGTGTGTGTGTACGTGAATGAGTCAGTGAGTGAAGGAGTGAGTGAGTCAGTGAGAGTGTGTGAGTGATTCAGTAAGTGATTTAGTTAGTGAGTCAGTGAATGATTCAGTTTGTGAGTTTATGTGAGTGAGTGAGTGCGTGAGTCAGTGAGTGATTCAGTAAGTGAGTCAGTGAATGATTCAGTTTGTGAGTGTATGTGAGAGTGAGTGCGTGAGTCAGTGAGTGATTCAGTAAGTGAGACAGTGAGTGAGTCAGTGAGTGCCTCACTGACTTGGTCAGTGAGTGTGTGAGTGCGTGTGTGTGTTTATGTGTGTGTGTACGTGAATGAGTCAGTGAGTGAAGGAGTGAGTGAGTCAGTGAGAGTGTGTGAGTGATTCAGTAAGTGATTTAGTTAGTGAGTCAGTGAATGATTCATTTTGTGAGTTTGAGTGAGTGAGTGATTCAGTGAGTGAGTCAGTGAATGATTCAGTTTGTGATTGTATGTGAGTGAGTGAGTGCGTGAGTCAGTGAGTGATTCAGTAAGTGAGACAGTGAGTGAGTCAGTGAGTGCCTCACTGACTTGGTCAGTGAGTGTGTGAGTGCGTGTGTGTGTTTATGTGTGTATGTATGTGAATGAGTCAGTGAGTGAAGGAGTGAGTGAGTCAGTGAGAGTGTGTGAGTGATTCAGTAAGTGATGTAGTTAGTGAGTCAGTGAATGATTCATTTTGTGAGTTTATGTGAGTGAGTGAGTGCGTGAGTCAGTGAGTGATTCAGTAAGTGAGTCAGTGAATGATTCAGTTTGTGAGTGTATGTGAGTGAGTAAGTGCGTGAGTCAGTGAGTGATTCAGTAAGTGAGACAGTGAGTGAGTCAGTGAGTGCCTCACTGACTTGGTCAGTGAGTGTGTGAGTCAATGAGTGTGTAGGTTGGTTAGTCAGTTAGTGAGTGAGAGCAAGAGTCAGTAAGTGAGTCAGTGAATGCGCGAGTCAACAAACGAGTCAGTGAGTGAGTCAGTGAATGCTTCTATTTGATCTATTCCATGTTCAGCCATTCTGTTTTGCATGGCCTTTCCCTTGACCTTGAAAGATCCAGCAGCCTGTACCCGGCCTGTTTTGTGAATTATGACTCTGTGTTAGTCTTTGGACCAGTTTGCTCGATTATTAATAAAACAGCACTGCGGTGACCACATCCTGAGTGATTCTGCCACATCTGTTCATGAGTGTGAGCATGAGGCTTCCCGCTTGATTACAATGTGTGGGAAACTTGCTTCTGGTACTGAATTCTTAAACATACTGTAATCCTCATGACTCATTAAAGATTAATTAAATGCATTTTCACTTGCTTTAATAAAGTCTAACATTATAAAACACACACACGGTTCCAGTGTTGGTCTCTAGCAGACGAGAACAAGCTCTGACACGCAGAGGACATCATTTGTCACTTGCCTCTGATGGACTGTCGTTTGGGGAGGATGGTGACAGCTCCCTCTGCCATTTCCTCCTGGTGCAGAACAGGTGAAATCTTGGAGCCCCAGCTATCTGCCCCCACCCACAGGAAGTGACCAGTCTGGTTGGCTTTCTTTGCCGCCTGGAGCAGTCGCCTGTTAACAGATGAGATTTGGTTTCAACAGTCAAACTTTGATCCTCAACGACATGTTTGCAACTGGTGGCTATTTTCTCTGGCGCTATGGAGATTCTCTATTTACTGTAAATGCAAATCAATGTGTTATTGAAAGGTCGGAATCGACGCAGCTCAGTGCTGAAATTTCCAAGCCCTCTCCGTGAGACGCAAGCAATTGATGCCAGAATTAGTCATGCTCAACTGACAGCAGAAGCATTTCTCCAAGATAATAATGGCTCAATAAAGTGTGTTTCATGCAGTGCACACAAAATCATTTTCTGTCTTTTTAACAGGCACAGACGTACAGTGCCTTTCTGTAAGCTCTGGAAAACAAATTCTGGGTTTACATAATCACTCATCAATATTTTTAATAACTAGGTAAAATTTTGAATTCATCTTTGGCAGAGACACCCATATGTATTTTATTCATCTGCATAAAATGAGCAATGGTCTTAAAAACAATGTAACTTGAAACGTAGAGATGCAACTTATGCCTAAATCTATCCATCTAATCAATTTCTAATCAATTTATCTATTCAAGGGGTCATGAACTGTATTATCATTTGTACTGTTAATCGACATCCTATTTCTAGTGCTATTTGGTCCATTTTGACCCTTCTTCATGTAATTTGATCTTTGCACTAATCTTTGATTGGCTAAAGGCCTTTCATGTAGGCCTCTGCTTCAATCTACACTTCCTGTCTGTCTCTGCTGATCAGACAAAATGTGAAAATAAACAAACTAGAGAGAGAGAGAGAAAAAATCTTCAACATTCATCACGATTAGTTTAAAATAATCTACAATACAAAAGGCAAATGTTGGTGTTCTTCCGGGTATCAATAGAGACAAACGTCATCCTCTCTTTCCTCAAATCAGGATTCTGCAAAAGTGGTTCTTTTAAAAAATATGAACTTTTTTTTTAATTGTCATAGCAACATTTGGGTTCCTGGAACATTTTCTCTCTGTTTTGTGCATTTCTGTGAGTCAAAGGAGTATCAATTTATTTTATTTTAAATAAAGGGGAAGAGCTAAGATGAAGGCCTGCATAGTCTTCCACTTCTAAAGAAGACTTAAATATCAAAACAAAGAGCTAAGATATCTGCAAATTTAAGTTGTTTTGTCATTTCTAAAAGTTTTATTGTTTTATCTTAGATTTCATGTCCCATGTTCATGTCTATGTAATTTAAATAAATCCTTTTAGAGGAATAATGTGCCATTAATAATTTTGTTTTATTATCTTTAAAAACTAGCATGCATTTAATTATTCTTAAGAACCTTTTGCCTGACTAATAATTCATAGGGGTGTCCCAATCCATACAGGTATATCAATGTCAAGTACATTGGACTAAAACGTAGGGTTTATAGAGACAAATGGAACTTAGCGCAAGATATTTAGACGCCATGAGAGTTCTTCATTAGAAAATTCAAAAGCAGACGTAGAGTTCATTTATTCCATTTAAAGTATTTTGAAAATGAAAACCCATACAAAAAATACCTGCAGTATCTAACATTGAATCATAGAGAGCAGTGAACCTGAAAAAACACTAAACTAGCAGCTAAATAAACTGTGTTCTCGGAATGTTATTGTGCAAATGAGACCTGCTGCCCATGCTCTTTGTCGCCACTTAAAAGCACCAAACCAAACTCACAAACAATAATCTATGGTGGAGGTTTTCACAAAGAAAATTCTGGTTTTATCAGGTTTTTTTAAAAGTTTTTTTTAGACCAATAATGTGTTATTTTAAAGAGAAGAGAGTGTTTTTCTGTTTTGCATTAATTTCTTCTGCATCTCTCACCTAAGAGTCGAAAAAAAGGGTTTTTCACAGCTCAGTGTCAGTAAAGTAAGAACTGCATTGGGCTGTCTCTCGGTTGAGTGAGTCTTTGGGGTAAATTCTTTATATTTGACAAATGCATTAGATGATAACAACATCTACACATTTAAACATAAACCATAGACTACCAAGAGCTTTAAAAGCTGACTGGAAAAAAAAAATCCCGTCCAGTCAACTGTTAGCTGAGACTCTCCGAAACGTCCATTTTGAAAACTGAAAAGTGCACTCAAGAAACGTAAAGACAGCATTGAAAAATCTTACTATACACTATCCCTTGGTATTATTTTTGATGAACCATCAAGGACCTTTTTTCAAGCAAGAAATGCTTTGTTATTCTCTAAAAGTGCCATTTTTCATGGTCAGAAGGACAACAAATTGAAAGCAAGAGTTCCTTTTTGCACGATCCCTTCCTTTTAAAGCAGGTTAT
Organism: Danionella cerebrum; assembly: GCA_007224835.1. Taxonomy (NCBI): domain Eukaryota; kingdom Metazoa; phylum Chordata; class Actinopteri; order Cypriniformes; family Danionidae; genus Danionella; species Danionella cerebrum. The sequence goes on from SRMA01025984.1 coordinate 282,862, forward strand.
TATATTCCACTGAACTTTATACATTTTAATTAATTAAACCAACACAATATATCAAAGTAGCAACAGTCAGCGATCACTCTTGATAACATGATTTTTAGCATTAACAAAACACGGAAAAGCAGGTGCATTGATGTGAGTGAGGATAAACAAGCCATTATGAACTCAAGGACAATGGCTGACAAACAATAATTAGAGAAGGCTGATTAACCAGTAATCCTGCACGCTCAGGCAAGCAACAAATTGAAAAAGTTTGACCATAATTATTCCTTCAGGTTGGAATGATTATTATTCAATGGATGTTTAATAGCATTTTTAAGTGAAGGCTTTTCGTGAGAACAGCTGGGTTTTAATAGTTCCGATTAGCTTCTGTACAACAGGTGCTCAGCGCTGGGGTGTTTTCGTCCAACCCCTGGGGCAAATTAAACGTGTAATAATAGAGGTCAGGGAAAGGAGTTTTACACCTCGCTGCAAACTATATCCCATATTATTTTCTAAAGTAATGGCCAGTCTGCTGTATATCAGTATTTAAGGAAATTAATAGCATAAGTTCAGTTGAGTTTCAACACAAGACTGAAAAGCATCAAGAAGGAAGCTAATTTAAAAACAGCAGAAGCTACTCACCTTATGTCGTCCTCATTTGCAAATATAATAACAACCCTCGCGTTTGGGTTTTCTCCCAGTCTCTGAATTATCTTATCAAACATTTCTGCTTTCGGCTCACGGGGGATTTTCACCGACTGTGAGATACACACACTTCCTATGAAAAAAAAGAGACAAAATTGCAGTATTACCAGTTGCAAAATAAAGAAGTTCACATTTAAAATTGAAAGGGTTAACCTTGTCTGACAGCTCAAATATATAAAGTAAAAATAGAAAAAAAGGCAATTATTGCTCCATGACGTGAAGAAATTAAAGCAACAGCACCAAGCATCACACTTGTGTTTTGGAGTTCTCCAACTATTATGTAAGCAGATGCACTTCTATTGAGGTTTTTATTAACAAGGTTCAGGGGGAGCTAAATCAGAAAACTAAAGAGAGATAAAGTTGAAGCATTACCAGTTGCACCAAATTCACATTCAATACTGACTCTGAAAAATCTTTGTGTTGGAAAGGGTTAACGTGGTTTGGAAGCTCAAATATAGACAATAAAAAATAGAATATTATTGCTTCTTAAAATGTGAAGAAATAAAACTGACAGCACCAAGCATCACATTTTTGTTTTGGAGTTTTTTTTTGCATGGAAACACGGCACACAACTGAAATTTTCTCCAACTATTATGTGAACAGATGCACTTCGATTGAGGTTTTATTAACAAAGTTCAGGGGAGCTAAATCAGAAAACTAAAGAGAGACAAAGTTGCAGCATTGCCAGTTGCAAAATAAAGAAATTCACATTTAAGAGTGACTGAAAAAGCTTGGTGCAGCAAAGGGTTAACATTCTATAAACAATATATACAATAAAAATTGAAAAAAAGTCAACTATTGCATGGAAACACAGTACACTACTGAAATGTTAATGTAAGCAGATGCACGTCTGTTGAAGTTTTATTAACAACAGCTAAATCAGACAATCTGTATTATAACACTGGCCCATGAGTTATTTTAGCAGCAATAAGAAAGCAAAAATGTTGTCAGGGTATGTAAACTTAGGAGTTTACACACTGATGTCTCCTTTCCATAACAAACCAGACCAGAAAAAGCAGCTTCTAGAATCTGTCGGAAATGTTGACATTGCAATTAGAGAAGATGCAATTTTACAGATTTACTATTATCCACACTTGAAAACCAATCATCTTTATATTACCTTGTAATCACGAAGGAAAATATTATTCTATACTTGTATTTAACTACACACTGTGTTTTAGCCTCAACAATGATGGGAATTTGTCATTTTCTCTGCACATTTAATTGAGATCAATATCAGACCTTATAACATCAAGGGCATGACCTTCTGATCCATAGACCTGAAAAAAATCGAGGATACCTAATTTACTCTGGCATTCAATCTCTGAGTCATTTTGAACCTTGGCTAAGTAGTTGTTCAGAGCTGTGGAATCAGCTCTAATGTAATGTACAGAGACAGCAGATATTTCCATCTCTGGTGTTAAAGATAATTATCACCTTTAGCACATTGTGACTGAACTGTGAAACATCTGAGAAGATGAACGAGATATGGACCAATAGCGGAAACTTGGGATGTCACTTATTTTATGTGAACGAGTTCAACAGCAACAGAAATAGGAATCTGACCAATCACAATGCAGCTTGTTGTTCACACAATGACGATTTATAGTTTATTTGTATTTTGGTTTGTGTTGGGGATGCTTTCAGTCACTTTAGAATGATTTCGAGTATACATTTAATTGAATTGAATGATTTTTGGTGACCAATCGTGTTTTAAGAAAAATGCACTTTTTACTACCCTTCCTTCCGCATTGTTTGTGGCTGTTAACAGAAACTCAATTAAACTGCTGTAAAAAAAATCTATCAGATCAATATGTTTATATAATTTTTTTTGCATAGATCTCTATCTCTTTACCCCAGTTCTAATCAAAACTGCTACATCAAAAAAATAGATTTTTACCCTTTAATTGGCAAGATCTTACATGATGTGACTCATTTCACAAAAAAAAAATAATAATAATAAATCAAAATGACTTCTTTTCAATATAAAAATTATGAAATGGATTTTTTATAACATTTTTCTCCCTCAATTTTTTTTGTGCCCCATTGACCCCATAATAATTTTTTTATTACAATGCCACAACACCAAATGTGGGCAAAATGTGCAAAACATAAATTCTGCTTCCTGGAGCAAAGTCCCAGTTCATTGAGCTATTAATGTAGGTTTTACCATTACCCAAATGCACATAGGGTGATTTTTGATGGGGTTTTTTTTTATAATTATTGAAAAATTACATTCAGAAAAGGATTTTGAATCTTCAAGTGGTAAAAGAAGACTGAATCTGCACAGGCTTACCAAAATTGGAAAATAAAAGTATTCAAAGTGTTTCTAGGTGTGAAAAGTCTCCGTTTTTGAAGCGTTACTTAGATGGCAAGGTCATAATTGGTGTAAACAACTTGAAAGCATTGATGCATCCTGCTTCATGTCAGTAGTTTTGGGGGGTGAAATATTGAGAAGTGTTGAGTTTCTCAGTACATTATGGCCACAGTAGAGCAACAGAAAAAGCCAATGAGCAGTTTTTGATCAATTCTGTCCCTTAATGACCACAGCTCACTCACCTTTGGACAAAAAGCTTAGAACCACAGTGCTCTGATCATATTCCTTGAGTACGAGAGTGACTTCACAACTCTAAAATAGCCTCTATAGACACCAGATCTCAAACCAATAAAGCACCTCCTGAACGTGCTGGAACAGGGGATTTACACTGGGGATAGACAGCCTACAACCAACGGCTGATTGAGGTGGTCTGGTCAATATGGACTGAAAGCACAGAGAAATTATTCCATCGCCTTCATAAGTCTTTGCCGTTTAAAATTAAAGCTTTTCTTAAAGAAAAACCTGATTTAACTTTTCTCAGACTAAAAAGAATGAATCTTTAGACACAAAATAAGATAATACATGCCTACATGTGATTATGTTTCTGTCTGTACTGTTGATTCCAACCAGATTGCCGGTTCCTTTTATTTAGAGACTCTCTGAACACATGTACCAATAGAACATTTGCATTTTCAAGACACAACAAAGCAACTCTCAAGAGTAAATGAAGCTGCTTTATCCACATGGCCATTTGAGCCTAGCTCTATTAAATGTTGATCCCATAGATTGATAGAAATAAAATAATAACACGAGGAATGTACAGCTCTAAATGTATTGATGAATCTGTAAATGGTATGACAACTATTTGCTATTTGTTTACATTTAAAAAAGGTATGATAAGTTATTGAAAAAGAAACAGGATTTGTACTCTTGTTTTATATAAATGGGATACAAACCGAAAAAAATAACGTGAATAGTTCTAAATAAAGGCAGAGTTTTCCTCCGTGCCCTGTTCAGACAGGTTTAGATTTAGGGTTAGGTTGAGGGTTAAGTGCTTGGTTTGGGGTTGGGTTCGGTTGAGGTTTAGGGTAATGGTTATGTTGGGGTTTGTGGTCAGGTTTGGGGTTAGGTTGAGGGTTAAGTGCTTGGTTTGGGGTTGGGTTAGGTTGAGGATTTGGTAATGGTTATGTTGGGGTTTGTGGTCAGGTTTGGGGTTAGGTTGAGGATCAAGGTTATGGCTTGGGTTGGGGTAAGGTTTATGGTTAGTTTGAGGGTTAAGTGCTTGGGTTGGGGTTGGGTTAGGTTGAGGGTTATGTTAAGGTCTAGGATTAGGTTGAGGATTAGGGTTAAATTGACGGTTAGGGTTCAGTTGAGGTTAAAGGTTAGGTTGAGGTTTAGGGTTATGTTTAGATTTAAAGTTTGGTTGAGGTTTATGGTGAGGTTTGAGGTTAGGTTGAGGTTTAAGGTTATGGCTTGGGTTGGGGTTAGGTTGAGGGTTATGTTTAGGGTTAGGGCTAGGGTTGGGATTAGGTTAGGTTTAGGTTGAGCTTAAGGGTTAGGGATAGGCTGAGGGTTAGATTTAGTGATAGGTTGAGGTTGAGGGTTAAGGCTAGAGTTTGGGTTACAGTCCATGACATCTGCTGGTCAAAAACGTCTCCCTGGACCCCCAGACAGTTCGCCTTCATACACCTACCATACTCGCCAAATATGCTTGCGTACTAAGACATTCAGATTACCTCAGCAAACTCTTGGTTCTAAATATAACATTACTACATAAAAATCATTACTGCATGCAAACCCATTTCTACGATACCTTTACATTTGTTAGGTGTTGATTCTCTGCATATGAATGATACAACCAAACAATCCTGTTTTTATCCCATCATTCATTGCATGACAACAAATTATACATTTGAAAATGATTCTCCAGACTGGTAAATGCACTTTCAACATAATTCTAAAGCTTGGATCCAATTTGTACTTATTCACCTCTTGTGAAATAGTTAGTCTACTAATTTATTATTCCAATGTTATAGCGTGACAGCTATTACCATCGTCGGGTGGCAAAATCTGAGTTTTGAAGTCTTTTTTTCAAGTCATCTTCATACGTTATTTGTTCCCTTTCTTTGGGGACAGCACGTGGCTTCAGAGCCTCAGCTCGACCCATATCTACACCCTTTGCCCGTTTTACACAATTTATGGAATAAAAATCAAAAACAGATAAGCTTTAATTGTTAGCTTTTATCTACTGATCAAACAGCATCAGTCCCTTGTTTTCCATTGTTTATCAATGCTGCAAACTTTTGTAATAAAGAAAATCGTAAAAAAATAATCATATCTTGCCACCCTCACTCATCCAGATTCATCTTTCAAAGAGACAATGAATTAACCTTTTGTCATTTCAGTAAATACTGTATTAATATGCAGAAATATGGTTTGATAAGCACCTCATTAAACTTGTGTGTCCTTTCTAAGAAGTTTAACACTAACTGATAGTTGCCATCCAAGGAGAGGGCATTCTCAAAACATTTGACCCGTCCTCGCTGAGAGAAGAGCACTGATTTGCATCAAAGGCGTTAATTAGACTGAAAGCAAAGCCTCTGAGATGCCATATGGAGCGGCGTGTGAACGGCAGGAGACTTTCAGACACTCGCAGCGCTCGACTCTCTGCATATGCTTCTCTGAGACAGGAGAGCTTTTCAATGACTGAAGGCCTCAAGGTAAAATCTCCACTTCATTGAGTCAGATGCCACTGAAGCTGAAGTCGTGCAGAGTTGTGGCTTACTGTGCATGAACCCAGCAAAACAATACATTACAGTGGCAGAAAAAAATATTTTCAGAGTTTACCGGGTTCAAATTGGTCATTACTCAGAAATAACGGAGAGAGAGAGAGAGTGATTGAAAGAAAAATTATTGCGTCTTTGAATTAATAGATTTGAAAACATTAAAGTGCCCCTATTATGGCTTTTTGAATAGTGCATTTAATGCAGTATCTCAGAGTTAATGAAAACATCCAGTTTATTTTTTAACCTTAATCTCTCTGTGTTTTGTTATTGCGTTAAAAAATTTAGTGTGGAATTTTGGAACAGATTGCCATTTAAATTAATCTTTAGCTGTATTGTGATGACGTCTTTTCATAGAGTTGTACGACTGGAAAGGAAAGAGTCCATCCAAAGATTTGCATTAAATTCAAGTGCAAAACTGGAATATCACATAAAATATTACGAATAAAGCACCAAAAGAACAAAATTGTCAATTCTTGATGAATTTTTCGTCAAATATAAAAAAAAAAAAAACGAAGTTGCTACTAGCCATAACGTCTAGGTTACCAGGGTAGTAGGGATAGATGTATAGGAGGGAACGTAGATGTATCCCCGTGCCATGCCCTTCAAGTCACTGAACTGAGTTGCCGAAAGGTAAGTTCGGCTCCATGGAAAAAGTAGAATGAGCGTCGACTGAGCCTTGATTGCTAATCACCTACGCCCGCAAATTAATTTGCCCGTTAAATATTCGGTCCGTTCTCTGAAGGAGAAGGAGTTCCCTTTACGTTGAGCTTTACGTAAAACTTACCGTACTTACTTGCGTAGTAGAACACGTAGACAAAACGTCATTTCGCCTAGCTTTTGGAGGCGGAAAATACAGTTCTGGGAGGTGATCATCCCGAGCCCCTTTAATAGACTTTAGGATTTTTAAAATGAACAAAACAACATTCACAAGATGTGCAATGAAATCTCTCCGTTGTTTAGTCGCCATCTGTCCCCATTTCTGATGCCTTGCCTTTGTGATTTATTCAGTAAATGCGTTTCCATTGTAGTTTATGCCCATTTTTCCTTTATCGGATAAAAAGTTTATCCTACTCAGCTGTGCACTTAATTTTCGTATACTCATTTTCACACTTTATGCACATTGTTGCGTTTTATCCAATATTCCAAAATGCGTATTAAAAAAGTTTAATGCTACTCAGGTTCATTTACATATATACAAGTTTTACCAGAAGTAATGTGTTCCTTTAAAAGGAAAACAGCAGGCTTATTATGCAAAACATGGATCTGGAAGCTCTGCAAAATCATGAAGGAATCCATGAAAGATTCACAACACCAAAATGGAGTCGACAATAGGGATGAATCTTGAGAAGAGTTTGGGATAAGCAGAGCTTTCTGAGAGACACAGCAGGAGCAATGGGAAGCCGGTACGTGAAGTCACTTTGGTGGGTCAGTCAGTGTGAACTGTAGATCTAATAATCTAGGAAGCGCAACGGAGAGTGAGTGAGATTGTTGGCTTCTTGGAGTGGAGTGTTTGCTTGCTACTGACTGGTTGTGGAACAAACTCAATCCCTGGCAGCTCAAGTTGTACTTACAGACCCAAAAAAATTTAAACAGTCTGCGTAAATCGTGAAGGTTCAAGGGGAAAAAAAACTTTTTTTAAATTTTTTTTTACAAACCTCTGGACTAACTAGTAAACTAACTAATATATCAATTTGAAAGTTGTGAAAATCAATGAAAACTACCAACCTGCATTTCCAGAAAGGTCACATTCAGAGCATAATCCAGAAAACTGGACAGGAGGGACGATCTGAGAACAGATGGGAACTGACACAATCCTTTTATACAGTGGCTATAGGTCAGTATATCCCATGTGTAAACATTTTTACCACTTGTTATTTACTTTTTAACGCCTGCCCATTATGTCCATTTACAAGGAAGTTGTGATTAAACAAAAAAATACAATATTATGTGACTTTCTAAAATAAATCTGACCATTTTTTGGTCTGTTTAGGTTCATGTAATGAAATGAGTGTCACAGAATGCTAGAAAAATACATCAAAAATGTTTTCGGGGAAATTAAATTCTGAAAAAGAGCCCAAGGCTCTTCTCTTTTTTGAGAAGATTCGTTTGAGAAGGTTTTCGAGAAGGCTCTATTAATAACAGTGAAACCACAGAGTCAAGCCCTGAGCCAAAGTGACAGAGTGTCAGAAGTTGATCGTCTGATTGTTGGCAGAATCAATTACCGTTTCCGTGCACTTTTTGAAGAAAGAACAGACCCCCTATGTTTAGCAGCACGTCTTCACTGATGAGTTAAGTGACATTTACCTCAACACGACATACCTGAACAACTGTCAGGCTTGTCTTCATCCAGTTAAAATTAAGAGTGCAATCACACATGCCATGTTTAGTTTGACTGGATCTCACCAGTTTGTTTATCCTTTGGACAGGTGAGAATCCGGCAACAGTGAACCCTGGAGAACTCAGAACATGATCTAAACTCAAAGAAACTGTTATTTCAACTATAATTAAGTATATTTCTTTGGGGTTATACATATATTTCTTGGGGGATATACATCTGTGTAAAAAGTATTTCTGTACATCTCAAAAGTATTGTTTGTTTGACTCATATAATACAATATTACATCTTTTTCAAAAGAGCCTGAACAGCCCATCTTTTAAATCTTTGTCTGGGAGAGACCTTGATGCAGAAGAGCTATGTTTTGGGTTGGGTTGTGTTCAATCTTGCCATGACCAGTAACTGGTAGCGGAGTTCTTCACCCAGTTATAAGCCTCTTACACAGACGTTTACGTGAATGAATCATACACCCAACATTTATCCTAAAAATATCTCAATGTAACTAAACATGTTAATTAATGTGTGTTTGAGGCAAAACGTAATTTTAATATTCTTTTTTTCTCACCAAATTTACAAAAATCACAGCAACTTAATATACATTTCAGCATATGGTTATGGCATTTTTGTATCACCTCCATAATGCTTTTGCGCAGTGCTGTCAATGATGGATCAATGATGTTGACTTCATATTGGTTCAGACTTTTTCTGAGCAACAGAGGCCACACTTACATCCACACTAACAGAAGTTACATTTTTACACGTTCTAAAATGTATTTTGAGGTTTTTTTCTAAGAAGTCCATGAGATTACATGCATTTAAACAGTTATAAGTCATTAAAAACATGATTACAATCTGTAAAATAAAATTACAGTACAATCCTGTAAAACCATTATCGGTTCTAACGTATATTTGACAACCAGAGATGCCATTTTTAAAACTTAATTATTTTTTTTTTATTAACCGAAAACAGTAATAGTTTTTTTTTTTTTTTTTAAAAACTGTAATTATTAAAATACATTTTGCATTTCTGAACTATTGCTTATATAGCAACAAAATAATGTTAGACAGTTATAAACCATATAAATGTTTAAAATCGGCAACTACAGCTGGCCAAAACTAAATAACTAAATAATTTAAAACCAAACTAAATAATGAGAAATCATTAAGATTTTTTAAGCATCTTTAACATAAATCAGTTTTAGGGCAGAGTATTGTGACCAATTCGACAACTCAATTCGATTCTTATTTTAATGGTTTCAATTCGATTTGATATCGATTAGTTATCATTTAAAATATTTCATTTTCATATAAAATTAATTTAAATGAAATATTTCATTTAAAAATGGGATCCATATTTTGATATAAATGCTGCTAACTGAAACTCCTACTTACGTTTATTACTGAAATACACATTTACTCTAATATGAGTGTGTTTATTTTAAAATTTTAAGGAGAGGTGAATATCTTCTTACGTGAAGCACACACATTAAGAATCGATTGTAGAATCGGATTAAAACTGGAGAATCAATTTTTTTTTTATGCAGCCCTAATCAGTTTCATATTTCATACGTATTTTCAGTAAGAATATAAACCATTCTTACCATCCCTAAAACAGCACATAGTGCAGAGGAAGAAAGCTGTTGTTTTATCTTTGTATTTTTATTTTTTTTTCTATGAAGCAAAAACTTGGGGATTAGGATCTGGGACTTTATGTCTCTCTCTGGGTTTACTGTGTTCAATTTAAAAGGGGTGAGAGAGTCACATTTTCACGAGTGACTGGAATGCTGTCATGTTTTCCTCAAGAAAACCCACAGACTTCGAAATGATCAAGAACCCTTGGTATCCACAGAGTCAGCAGGGATTACCCTATCTTTCAGCAATCTCCCTTTTATCAGCCGAATCCATCTTGCTTTTGCTCCTCGTCCTAATATTTGCAGACTGTTGGGCAGGATCTCGTCCACTACATACTGGTTTCCAGTAATTACAGAAGTTCTAATTGTTGATCCATTATTACAAAGCCTGAGGTAAGTCACCATATGACTAACTCTCTCCTGATTAGATTCACCAGGGCCTCCGAGGGCTCTGTTTGGATCTCCACATGGAATCAATTACAGCAGGCAAATCTTATTTATCAAATATTTGTATGATTTATGTATGCTGAGAGCAGCGGAAGCTGTTTACTTTGTTATTGTGCCGTGCTGTGGCTGAAGATTGCTCATCACTCAGCAGTGGCCCATGTCAGCTCCCCAGTTCCACTGGGCAGCCATTTTCCAAGCTAAGGTACGCTATTGGCCATCACCTTTCTGAAATCACCAATTCCTTCATTTCAAAATAAGACCCTCCAAGGTCTCTCAGCCGCAAGCGCATTATAAATTTGGCCCATTACGGGAAGCCTGAAGATATTGAAAGCATCGAATGAGGTTCAGCTTGAAGGAAAGAGTCAACAAAGAAAAGATTTCCACCGTGGACTACTTACCTCTTACTAAAATAGTTCATTTGATTACAGGAAACCTGCTGCAGTATTAGATAGCACACTCGCTTCCAGACATTACAAGCCAATAACTGATAGCGATGCTGGGTATGATGTCACAAAGAGTCAAAAAAAATACACAAAGGCCTGGAACAGAGGAGAGAAAAACTGTGAGGCCTTTCACAAATATAGTGTTTTTCAGCTTTTTCCCTGGAGCAAGGATAGGATTGAATCATGCATTGGTCAGGGAAGGAACAAAAAAAGGATGAAGTTGATTTGGGAAAGCCTGCAGGCTTTCGACAGTGGAGTGCATTACTGGGCTCCCTAGCAATGTTTGGTTTGTAAGGAATGAAGATCAAACACCAGATGTTCAAGTATTCTGTGCCACACAGGCAAATCTTCACATCCAGCATTAAAATTGATACCAAACACATACATCTCTATACCATTCGTTTTACTGCATCTATGCACACTAAGTCAAATTCTGCCAAATGCATAAACCTGAATGTTTTCACAGCAAACACATGACTATGGCTAGTGGTCGACCGTGGCTCCAGACCTTCATTGATCCTTCTGTTACATGGAAATGCCATCCCACGTAATTTCTGTGACCTAATTTAGCAAAAGAAGCTCCACGAAAGCACTTTATTGGAAGTGTGCTCTAATAGTTGAACGTTCTACACACTCACTTGGACGTAATACGCCAGGTGATAAAAGGTCAACGTGTGTACTGGAGCCGCATGGAAAGTGTGGGGTAAATAATGTTCAGCATCTCTTCATCCGAACGTCAAACGGAGAACTAACTCTCACTCGACTCAAGGGAAATTCTAAAAGCTGGAAACAACAATTTGCCAGTTCATTTCATCTGAACACAGTTCAATGCTCCTCACAAGTCTATCTCCGAATCACTCCTGAATATCTGTGACAATCTCTTCACATAGTCTTTAAAGGCACAGTTTCACACCAAAATGTGAATTCCATCTTTATCATTAATCGTGCTCATTGCATTTTCATAAATCAGCTTTAGTCAACTTAAATGGTCTTTTCTCTGCGCTAACGATGACCTTTGTGTACCTTTTTATTTTGCTTGACTTACCCAGACTCTGCAGGAATACCATTTCATTTAGTCTTCTAATAACCAAACGTCACTATTAGCACATTATTTTCAAGTCACTATTAGCATTGCCTACATTTCTGAAACAGATTGCCTAACAGAATTTAGATTTTGGGAGGAAATGATGCTTTTCCAAGTGTAAGCATAATCAATCAGCCAATTGAGTTTTCTTGAGGTGAATTATGGCTACGGTTCACATCTGCTGCGTCTTTGCCGTTTTATTTATTCATTTGTTGGTTTAAATTATGAAGGAAAACTACAGGAATAGCTGCAGACATTTAGAAATGGTCTTGTGGTCTCCAACAAAAAAGCTGCCGTATATTGTGGAGTTAACAGTACCATGGGAAGATGGAGCGTTACAGGCTTTTGAGAAGAAAACGCAAGAAATATTTTGACTTATCATCCCAAAATTTGTAGCGTTTTGAACAGTGGGATGCAAGGAAAATGTGAAAAAAGCATTAACTCACTATAGATGAAGTATAAGGGCAGAGCAGTAGAGACAGTGAAACCATCTGGTTTGCTGGGTACACCTTTAAGCTGTACCATTCTGGAGATAGTCTAGATCTTATCAATTAAAAGTTGAGGAAAGAGGGTGCCCATCTGAAGACACCGATGGCATGCGTTTAACCAAATACCAAAAAACAAAAACAAGTCTAGAAAACTACTTGAACTCAACTCTAGTAAAGCCTCGTAAGGTGAACTATTTGTCAGATATAGCGCCATAAAGGACTCATACCATACTGAGACTTTTACTGGCTTTTATAGTGATTTCTAAGAATAGACTGAATTAAAAATCGAACCATGGATGTTCCACCAAGCAATGCCTTCTCTTGTGATATCCAGAAACAACCGCGCGAAACACAGGTTTTGTGTTAAACTGAGGGAAACACGGCGCAAATGTGTAACATCAATAAATGAAGTTTGTTTACTACGATAAATCCATCATTCAATGCAACTGTGGTGGAGGTGCGTTTGCATCTGATTCGGGATCAGTTTCAGGCTCAAAGACGAAAGGTTGTGTAACTAAACGCCATGTTGCTTTAATAAAAAGTTGATAGCTAGTAATTAATCACTCGAATCACCTTTACATCTACGTTGATCGCCAGACAGTAACTTTGCATACACCTCATGAATATGCAAATCAGTAACCAATAGGTGAGTAACTGGAGAAACTGGTTTTTCGAATCAAAATCTCAGCCCATTGTCGGAATAAACCTTGGTAAGGAAGATATTTAATGTGATTTTAATTTAAAATAGAGACTTTTTGTGTAAAATCACATTTCCTTTACAATTAGACCAATATGAACAATATACTATTAAAAATAAAAATTTAATTGCTAGTTTGGACTTAGTTTACAGTATATAAATACTCTTTTGTAAATATATAAGAAATGGACCAAGAACTTCTATAGTCTGCTGGGTCTAGCTTAAAACAAACAGACGTCAGTTGTTTTGACGTGGAAAACTGCTACAGTTCCAGGCTATGTTTGTCATGAAGCTTGGTCTTTAATGTTGGTCCTAAACTCTGTCACGGTTAGCAGTCTACCTAGCAATATACAGTACCAGTTATATTGCCACTAGGTGGCCTCGGTAAATTCTGCAATTAAGACAATGTATTTCTACTGTAAACATTTTGCATGTGTCCAAATAATATTTTCAAAATTACGAAAACAACTTCTAAATAAGAATTGGTCATGATGCATAGTGCAAAGACGCACGAGAGCCCTTTGATGGTTGCTTTATGAATAATAGATTAATTTGTTGAACATTTTTCCATTATGTTTACTGATAAGAAGAAGAAAACTGCACGGGCTGAGGGTTCTGAACATGATTTGTAAACAAAACTTCTAAGTGGTAGTAAGGTGTAATAGAATTCTTCAGTCAGAGATCCTTTCTCCTCTGCATAAGTCCTCTGTTGGAGAAGCAGAATGGAGATGCATGCAGCGCAGCACCAGGGGAGACATTCCATCGACCCACACAGCCAAGACTTTAGCGGTTAATTATCTTTGTTTGTTTGTTTCTGTCTTATCCTCTCCATCCCCGTCGTCTCATTTCTTTCATTCTGGCTCTTGTTCATTTGCTACACCCTGGACAGATGTGCAAACACTCCCGTGAAGCCTTAAAGAGATGCATGGCACTGCAGTGATGCTCATGGTTATTCATGTCATTCCTCTGGAGTCTCATGAACATCCATCCTGTGTTCTCTATATACAGTACAGCAGCCGGAGGGTTCTGCGGAACCACACAATGGACAACTTTTACATGTACAAGACTAATGTAAATCATTCAAATCTCCAACTAACCTCCATCTGCAACATCCAGCCACAGGTAAAAAAGTAAACACTGAAGAGTTTATTTCATCTGACAACATCTTAGTTGCATACATTCATAATGTACACAAAACAAGGTGAGTTCAAAATGATTATTTGTGTCGGTAGAGTAGTACCCAGGTACCCTTTTGATTGAACAACTGAAAGAGCAGGGAATTCAGCTGTAAGTCATAGTCTGGCTGGATGACAACATGATTCAGCGGCTCAGAACTAAGCACACAAGCAAAAATGTAGCATTTCCATCTCCCTTACATCAGAACTTGGATAGATTAAATACTTTAACGATAGCAGAGAACACATTTGGTGCAACAGAGAAGGAAAGTAACTTATCTGTGATGACTGTGTAGATGGAAACAAGACAAGGCAGAAATAAAAAAGAAAATATGAGCTTTTATGCTGATGCAGTCGATATCCAGCTGTAAACAAAGCCGTAGTGTGCGGTCCTTGAGCATTCAAAAGCGTTTGTTGTTCAGCTTCATGTAGTGGTATGTCAAAGGTTAACCATAAGCATATACAGACTTGACATCATGTTATGCAAAATGTTCTGTTATAAGACAAGATGTTGGTATAGCAACACCTTAGTTGCATACATTCATAATGTACACAAAATAAAGTGAGTTCAAAAGGATTATTTGTGTCGGTAGAGTCGTACCCAGGTACAAGAGGCTGAGGCTACTGAACATCAATAGGCACATTATAATTTCCCAGGATTGAGAACACATTTACAGTGAACAAATCTTCAACTCCATTTGCAGAAATGTAGCCCCAATCAATCAAGGAACCTCCAATGCTTCACTCCAACAGCACTTTCACAAAGACATTGCTGTCTGCTACAAATACTTAAAAAAAGTTGACTCCATGAGCATCTGCTATTTTCTGTTCCTCTATTTTTGTGCATACTGGAGTCTTTTTGTCATTAATGACAATTAATTTAAAAGTCCTAATTTGAGAACACAAAAAGACTATTTTGTATGTGCGTGAACTGCGTTTTGAGAATAAAATGATCTTTTCCCAAAGAAAAATGTATTTTGAGAGCGCAAAAATCAATTTTGAGTGTAAAATCTGTTTGTGCGTCTACGCAGGTGGTCCTCTCACATTCATGCGCTTGCTCAAAACAAACCACAGTTTGATCAAAGGAGTGGTGCCAACGAAAAAGAGTTTCGCACTGCCATATCGGATCCTTTTTACAACGAGACCGACCAATGAAAGCTGGCTCTTTGGTGACGTGAGTAGGACGTAAAAGAAGTCCTCGGTGTCATTCATTCCCTCTTTCATACAGGAAACAGGAAAGAAATAGCGCCACCAACAGAGTAAACCACTCGTCATCCATGATTTCTTCTATGTGTTTTTTCATTTCTACTGTCATCATCTTTCCTGTTTCCCTGTTGTACTGCAAACGCCATCTCCAGGCAGGGAGCATCATTGCATCAATATTTCCTCGACCCAGATGAAGATTGGTTGCCATCAGATGATTCATTGGAATCTCAATTCGGACCTGTGTGTAGTAGCCTTTAATCAGGTGGTCAACTATGTTTTAGGATGAACCATCTCAAAATGCATAACCATATAGAGAATAAAACCACCGCTGATTCTGTCAGAAGTGTCAAATTTCCATAACAAAGCTATGAAAGTGTGATGTACAAGCCTTCAAAGGTGACAATTACATATTGTCAACCATCACTCACAACAGAGCTGTGAAGTCACACCTACAGCGATTCATAGGCAAGAGGCAAGAGTTGCTTCACACACGAGGATTTGGTAGAAATGCGACGCAATATCTAGTGTTTTAGAATGAACAGATGCTCATAGCCTAACCATAGGAACCATAGAGATGTGAAGAGGACAGTGGAGAAAAGGAGGA
Organism: Danionella cerebrum; assembly: GCA_007224835.1. Lineage (NCBI taxonomy): Eukaryota > Metazoa > Chordata > Actinopteri > Cypriniformes > Danionidae > Danionella > Danionella cerebrum. Next base: position 298,759 of record SRMA01025984.1, read on the forward strand.
AGTGAGTCTCCATCTCCCCCAAAACATCCTCAAGGCCTTTTTGAGGATTCTCACAAAATACTTTTCATGGAACTTGACTGGAGTCGTTTTAGATTCCATCTGTTTACAGCCAGCGGTGCTTGAGGGTTCTGCTAAGGTTGTAATCTCCAGATAATGGCTAAATTTGATAAATGACAAAAAACAGACACATGAGAGCTGCCATTTTAACGCATCCTACTTTAGTTCTAAAGGAATACTGCACTTTGGAATTAGGCTAACTCTCCAACCACGATTCAAATCTTTGCATTTAGAATCAAATCGGCCTTTTTCTTGGCAGATTCAAGCTAGTTAAACACATGACAACCGGATTGCAGTGTTTCCCCTACCATTAAACAGGGTGGGTGCCCAGGTAAAATACAAATATCTACATAGACATTTTATTCCAAATAGTCTATATGCTGCATGCACTGCCACAAGGCTCAGAAGCGGCATGAGACAAGTAGCCCAGGCTACAGACTGCACCCACTGAATGTGCAGCCCTGCCCATTGACCTTGGAGCCCCACCCACTGAACATTGGAATTTCTTCGGTAAATGCATTTCTTTCGTAGTTTATGCACATTTTTTTCTTATCGGATAAAAACTTAATCCTACACAGTTGGTTGCATAATTTCTTATGCATTTTTTTTAATGTAGGTGCATAAATATAGGTTTATGGAAACGCAGCTACTCTCCTCATTGGTGTAAGCAGCAGACGGCTGAGAATTATATTTCTAAACAGCTTTTTAGCTTGTTGCCTTCATTAGAAAGATTAAATAGAGGTTAGGGCCTCAGATCTCAAATTTTTCTGGGGAAAGCAACCCTGAACGAACAAACAACAGAATCCTGATCAAAATCTTCTGTTATTTACTGTAGGAAAACGGAAAACACATTATCTCCTATGTTAAACACTTCCGAAATGTGTTTAACTATCCGTGAATGTGTGAAAAGTGATCCAAGTAATACCTCACTTGTTCAAAATATACAAACCCAGGATTGAAATCTGAAAATCTGGGTAAATTTTATTGTTATACAGAGCCACAGAGTCAATTTACCCGTTGGGTCTGTTCTATCTTGTGTTTTTATAAAAAAATATATATATATAAAATGTTCTTTATTTACACCGCAACATGTTTCCTGCACCCCTCAAACCTGTAAACTTATGGGCAGCACTGGGTTGTCGTAATTATCAGGCTTCCATGGGTTCGTTGGAACCCATTTCAGATTAAAATGTCAAGAAACCACAGAAAGTATTCAAACCCTGGGACTCCCGCTGAGAGACAACAAAACTAATCACATACACATCATGCTCCTGTAGTAGATTGGATCTTGAGAATTTCTTACATGTGGTTCAGCCTGTGCAAACTGCCTTATAAACCACAAAAATGTTGATTTATCTGAAAACAAAACATAATGGAGCATGTTGGTGTTATGTATGTCAGTGTACAGCAATGTATTCCAATTAGATTAAAACTATAAAGCAGTCGTAGTTGGGATATTTCCTGGAGGAAACAGGCAGCAAGCTGGTTCCAGGCTGTCAGCTAAGTTTTACCTGAAGCTTTATTGACAGTAACTGAGTTGGAAACTTGGGAAGAAATTTAGAGGAAAATCGATGGTTAAACTCAGTATTCCTCGCACAAATCACAAGACTACTTGCCCCTGGAGTGCACTTGAAGTTTCATTTCTCGGGAGGGAAATGCGATAGAGAAGGAAAAGCTTTGGAAAATATTGTTACTGCTGATAAGCTTCAAGTGTGAGATATATGCGTATTTGTAGAAACAATAAAAATGCTTTTAAGGAAATAGAATAGGGTTTTAGGTAAACCTATCTTTACTAATGATTTATTGAGAAGAGAGATCGATACTTCGAAAAAAAAAATGCATTAAAAGTTCACTGCAATCCACCTTGTTAAGTCACAAGGGTGCTGTTTGAGCTTGAATAACAGTACATTCGAGGAACAAAAATACCTTATGGGAAAGTTTCTAGCAAAAGTTCTAAAGCTGCTTTTGCAAAAACACTTCTATAACTCACAATTAAATGTTCTTCCATCCTTACTTTTGTACTTTTGCAAATTATGTCTATATTGAGTCAGTCGGTCCAAGACCACTTCTGCACATCTACCACTATTCAGACGTCCACCATTTTGACGTCTAGCCAAGACCTCATGTGGACGTCAATATGAACTTTAACATTTGAACGTAGGTACGTTTTTTGTGAAAGACATGTGAACTGACATGAACTCCTAACTGGATAGAATCAACTTGATTAAAACATCAAGGCACTTACATTAAAAAGTTTTATTTTTAAATAGACATATAATCAGTTCTTAACACACTATAGAAGTTAATAAGTGCAAATCTTCCGTCATGCTGTTTGTAACGTGGGGCACAAAAGATTGTGGGGAAAAATCTTTAAATCATTATTAATTCAAGGATTACGAGGTTTGTAGTTTATGGAAAGTATTTAAAATGTGCTGTTTTTACTTTATGTAAGTCTCCTTTCACGACAGAAATTACGTATTTTATGAAAAAATATAGAGCACTATATTAAGCATTATTTTCATGTAATATATTTCTCCATTCACGCGCATGAGGCTTCGCTTTGTTGTGAGGTTGAACTTATTTGATGCGTGTAACTCTTTGTTTGAAGCTCATTCAGTTAAGTAAAAGGGCGTGTAATCTTGTGGGATACAAAAAGATATAGAAAAGTAAGCCTGAATTCTACGCCACCTTTTGAAATGGGACTACAGTTAAGCACAAAGCCAAAAACCAGTATAAAATTATGTCTGAATTAAGTTTAGGTTTGATGTAGAAAAGATGTCTAACAACATTTGTAATGGATGTTCGCTAATGAAAAAGAAAAGACGTCATCTGGCGTCACAGTCGGTCCCTTCAGGGGACCAAAATTAATGGTTTAAAAATGACTTGCAATAGACGTGTCTGTGCAGTGGGTTAGGACTGGAGCACCGGAGGTTCATAGCAAAAACCTGTTGTATTTCTGATTATTATTATTGTATCACAGATTTCAGTGCATTTTAGATTTTCTAAAAGTGCTCAGAATTCTGTGAGAAATAGAACTTGTGAAAAATGGCTCTATAGCGCCACCTGACGTATCTCAGTTTGTCGTGGGCGAATGAAATTCGGCACACATGTGTAGGGTACCAAGACTAGACCAAGTAATGTGGATAGTGTTTTTAAAATTGACAGTAGTTGGCTGTATCGCAAAAAAATTCGACAATTTTGCTTGTGTCAATATTTAACGAAAACCTCCAGCAGATTTTATATGTCCATCGTCAAAATCCATCAGTGCTTACTTAAGGATGTTACATAGCACCCCATACAACATCATAAGATATTTTTACTTTGTTAAACTGTGCGCCCAGTAGTCGTCAAAAGTTGATCTTTTGCCATAATAAACAGGAAGTTGATAATAACTCAGTTACGCAAAGTCTGATTGGGTTCAAATTTAGCACAACCATGTCTGAACATATCTAAATAGCAACCCGCATTGTTAGTTATAGCGCCAACTTGTGGCAACATGGAAAATCTCATTTTCTGCTGTTTTATTCTGCTATGGCAGAGTTCGAAGTATATGTTTGAAATTCAAGAGATTTTTGTAAGGGACCAAGACCTACAAAAAGAAAATGTACGGTAAATCTGAAAGTATAAACATAGCAAAATAATTGGATGTTTTCTCATCTAAAGTTGACTTTTTCAGACAAAATAAATAAATAAATATATAAATAAATAAAATCAAACCTCCTCTGTGCAGAAATCTTGTTCTGCCTGACCTCATCAATTCTAGCTTGTATTTTCTTAGATAATCTGATGAAATATCACTCCATATTCCTGGAGAATCTTCTGCAAGATTATTTGGTTTGGTGGGATATTCCCACAACCAGACCAACACTGGTTCAAATATTTAGGAATGTGTGGTCATTATTGTAGGATTAAATTACCTAAATGTTTAGCCATTTAGCTGGTAGTGAAAATCTTCCCATGGACATGTTTATGATGTGCTTTGCTGTTTATAGATTATAAAATATAGAAATAGAAAAGGTATGAATTTCTGGCAATTTTTATGTGTCTTTATCTGAACATTTTTCAGAACAACTGAAAAATGAAAATTCTGATAATCAAATTACAGAACTGAAACTTCTTAAATTGCAGTTTTACACTAATCTACACAATATTTGAAAACTCTCTATGAATTATTTGGACAATCAGTCTTTTTTTTCTTGTTATATATTTTTTTCATTCTCAATATTTTCATTGGAATGCAAGTTTACATAAAACAATTATTTTTTTGTGTGTGATTTTTTTTTGTCCGCATACTCTCCTCTTGAGTAGTATTTAAGGCACGTGCACAAGTATAAATGGAGATTTTGGTTTTCAAAGACCTGTCATTATTTAAAAAAAAATTATATAAATATATATATATAAATATAACTGTATGTTCCCATTCTAAATCTTTGCCTTTTTATGCAAAGTGCAAAAAGTGGCTGCTCTTATTCCCTTCAAAATGCAAACATCTATTTGGACCATTCCACGGCACACTTTTAGATCACATAAGAGTCAGTTCACACGTCTTTGGTGATTATAGTTGTGTTAAAAGATATATTTTCCATGGGTCCGTGCTTATTGCGCATGGGCAGGAAGCAAAAGGGCACATTCTAAGGCGAAACATCCAGATTCTGGTACCAGCAGTTGTCTGCTCACCAAAGAAGAAAGCCACTTTCTGTAAAGTCACTTCATTTATAATAGCACAAAGAAATATTGTTTCTACACAAAAAATGTATATTGTTTCAATGAATGTTCAATGAATCAGGGGACGGATTTATAGCATTTGGTGAAAAAATAAAACTAGTTTATTTGTTAAATGGTTGCATTTTTGATGTTATTGGAGATTCATTGTGATATATTCCAGTTTTAGAAAGAAGTATATGTACATTTATATAATATTCACTTCCTTTTTCTCAACTTTATGGATTTTTAGTGTTTTGGAACCAAACTCGTAAAATATAGCTTATAAATTCCATTTGTGCTCAAGGTATATGACATTACTCTTCCATAACAAAGATATTCTAATATTGAGCTCCAACATCCTCTTACCATCTTCTCTAGATTTCTGGATAAAGGCATCCACCCCACTCTCTCCATAGTTTCCCTCCGAGGCCACTGTGGAGACGTAGTTCCACCGCATGGCCCTGACGATGTCCACCATGGCCTGGGCCTGATAGGTGTCCGACGGAACGACGCGGGAGAAGAAGTCGTAGCGTGTGTTGTCACTCAGCTCCGGAGCGGTGGAGGCATAACTCACCTGGGGAATCTGGGGGAGGAGACAGAAACAGAAATCCCAGTCAGCCATTGAAGAACACAATTCCCCAAAGCTCCTGCTGCTTCTGAGCTCAGCTCGGACAGATTAGAACATGCTCCATCATCCAAGACTACATCCCCTACCAAGCTCTCTCTCGCACACAGCCACGGGGGGCACACTCGTGACTGCAGGGGATGTGTATAGGCCAGTCAGACACAAGCCGCCGAGTGTATTTGTCTGTGTGTGGGAGGAAAGCAATAACAAACTGGTCAACAACTGCTTCTCTTTCCCAGACTAGTTTACTGGAATCCCAGAGAGAAGGAGAATGGGAGAACAAATGTAGGAACAAGTCAGTTTTCCACACAAGTACCTTTGACAATGCATGCAAAACGCAATCGTAGCATAACGCATCTCCCGTCTCACTCAATGTGCGCCGGAGATAGGCACCGGCAGACCCCCGTGACCCGTGAATGAATGGATCAACAGACACAGAAATCCAGTCTGATGTGAAACTCGGAGAGTCCAATAAAATGGATCACTGTAGGTGAAAACATTAAACTAATGTCATGCATAACATAATGGATGGATTGCACCACCCAGAATGTAATTTACAGATCTTTATTAGCTTAGCTATTGTGAACCATTCTCGAGGCGTAATGCAAGAGCTAAGACTACTGCAACAGGGATAATATATACCTCTCCAACAAATAGCTCTCAGACAAAGCGAGAAGCGTTCAGTCAACTATGCAAAAGGAAATCTGTCATACCCACATGGCTACAGAGCCAGCTTTTGCATTCATTTACTGAACTAGGAGCCTAACTGGGCCATAACTGGTGAAAGGTGCAGCCAAGGAAATAATGTATGTAATGCCACTAGCCCAAGACTTGTGTGCCAAATATTTGCCAAATGTTTGGATGCTAAAGGTTAATATTATTTACTATAATGGTAAGTAAATACAACAATTCTTACGCGAAACATTTCTTTGCTTATTGGGCACCCAACAGCTCCCTATATTAGTGTAACAGTCCTACTGATATTTAGTCTCCTATCCCCCCTCCCCTTTGTGTTCCCTTCTCATTATTGACACCACCTGATGCTTGTTTGTGTTGCTATTTAAACCTGTTTTCTAGCAATTGTTGCTAGTTCATCTCACTCAGTATGAGAGTTATCTACGTTTGGATGGACAGTCTCTTTGCTCTTTTTCCCCCCTAGGATTTCCTGGAATGATGAATCTCTACTGGAATTGCCTAGCCTTGCCTTCTAACTGAAGTGATCCACTCATCTCATTATTTTCTGTTCCTGTTTGACGAAGACTTTTCAGTTTGGATTTCCCTGTGAAACTTTTACCTGCGTACTAAAGGCAGTATTTTTTTTTTTTTTTCTTGTTGCCAAGTCATTTGAATTCAGTTAAGTGCGTTTGGCTCCAAATTTGCTAACCACCCTCGAGATTGTGACAATTGGACGCAAACAAAATTTTACCTTCTTTTTACAGATTTACAAATAAAATACATTTAATATTCTCACATTTGAATAAATGTACACTCGCAATTTATTCAAATGTTCACTGCTGTAAGAATCATGCGATTGCATTCTTTTATAAAAAAAAATCCAAACTAAAATAGTCTTTGCGAGTAAACATTCAATTTTATTGCAATCAGTGGAATGTAGATAATATTCCCTCTATAATTCGAAGTAAGAAGTCAGTAGTAGAAGTAAAATTGTTGATATAATAAATATATAATGCAGCTCCTCAAAGCTGCCTGTTTATTTAAATGAGGTCAAATAAGAATAATGTGGTATTAACAAACAATCAATATTAACTATATCTTTGTTGAAGAGGATCATAACCGAAAGAATTATAATATTTGGCTTTAAGACGACTTTCAAATCTTCTGTGTAAATCATTTACACTCAAGACAGAAATTTAAATATTGCATTATAATGTGGGTTATTTATAGATAGTCGTGCTAGCTTTGCCTCTGGGCGGGCTGTGGGGTTCTTGCTCTTATACAAGGTTTTCGCAGGCCAGAGGAACAGTGACAGGATGAACACGTCTCTTTAAAGCATCTCTGACGGCCTGGCAGCTCACGCCATCACACCATCACGCCATCCAGAAAGTGAAAATGATCACTAATGCCATCACAGGGTGTCTACAGCAAAGGGTAACAATACGTAGAATGGGTTCCAATACATTTTTAACAGCAATTATGGTTTTTTTGCAACTTACAGAGGAAGACATTTTGGAAAAACTGATGAAAACATTTTTGTCGCAGCAGAAACCTTTCATGGGGGTTTTAATACAAATGTATTTTAGGGATGAGTGGAAATAGGATAATAAGGGGGAGGCACGTCCTGATTATTGACCCCTGAAGCACACGTTAATGACAGATCCTTATAAAGGCTTGAGGTCATTGCACACTGATGTTCGAAAGTTATTGTTTCAAACATTTTCCACACTGTACACGTGTTCCAAATTGTCAAAAACACAAAATTTGATACATTTTCGAAGTAAAATGCCATGTTCTGTGAGCTTTATTATAATTAACTTTGACGAATGGCTAAATAGCAGTGATACACAGGCGGAAGGTATACATGTGTTTTGTTAATCTCCACCTTGCCCATTTCCCACCTTTTTGCCCATTTTTACTATCTGGTATACACGGACACAAAGGAAATAGCTCACTATTCCCATATCCTACTTTGTGACTAAACATGTGTGCATACAGTACTGTTGAAAAGTTTTAGACGAGTGAGGAAAAGTAAACAGAATGCTTTCGAAAATGGAGTTAATCATTTGTTTTCATCTGTTTTTAGAGGGGAGTTCGTTTAATGTGTCTTTTTTTTTACGGACCACTTTTTTCACTTCTTCAATAAAGCTTTTGAAAGCTTTGGCTGGGAGAAAGCTTGTTGATGCAGCATAACTACCAGTTGTCGTGTCATAACAAGATTCCACCTTTCTAAACATCACCTTGGTAGCAGAGATCGGCTATTCCTCACCCAGTTTCATCCTCCTCCACTGGTGTTTCTGTTTCAGTTCATGACTAGGTTTCAAACAATGTTAGACAGTGATTATCTTTAGCGCCTGCTTAATAATCAGTGAATCCCACACCTGACTACGATCTTACAAAATCCCTGCGTTGCAAGTGCACCCATAAGAACCAGGAAAACGTAGTAAAGGTAGTCTGTAAATATACAATAATTAAAAAAAAATGTAAGTGTGTGGATTGTAAGTAAAAATGCATTCTTTTAATTTTGAGGAGCTTTAATAAAAGCAAAATATCTTCCTTTGTGTAAATAGCTAATGAAACTGTTCTCAGAAACAGACTGAAGCTCCAGTTTTGGCTTGGTAAGCGACTCAATAAATTCTGATTTACACAGTGTTCCAGAAAATCTCATCTAAACTCAACTCAACTCCTTGTTCTTCCAACTTTGGGAGCTGAAATTTTTTTTTGTACTGTTCTCTGTGGCGTCACTGAACAGCTCTTTCACTCGTGTTGCTGAGATGTCTTTGGTCACTTAGGATTCAGAGACAGGGACACAGTTCTCAACTAAAGAAATATTTGAAAATTACAATTTTATGACTTTTATAAAACAGGAAAAAAACTGATGAATATGCTTCTGATTGTTATTTTTGATAAACTGTAATTATTAAAAAAAGAGAATAACCGCAACGATAGAGAATCCACAATGGACTCGTATACAGGAAACAAAATAGCAATATTTATTATTCTATGATCATCAGATAATACTTTTCAAAACAAAAAGGGATGGATGGATGGACGGACGGACGGACGGAGAAAGACATGCATTGCAGTATGGATGGATGAATGGATGGATGGACGAAAACATACATTGCTGGATGGATGGATGAATGGATGGATGAAAACATACAATGCTGGATGGATGGATGGATGGACGGATGGATGGATGGATGGATGGATGGATGGATGGACGAAAACATACAATGCTGGATGGATGGATGGATGGACGAAAACATACAATGCTGGATGGATGGATGGATGGATGGATGGACGAAAACATACAATGCTGGATGGATGGATGGACGAAAACATACATTGCTGGATGGATGGATAGACGGATGGATGGATGGATGGACGAAAACATACAATGCTGGATGGATGGATGGATGGATGGATGGACGAAAACATACAATGCTGGATGGATGGATGGACGAAAACATACATTGCTGGATGGATGGATAGACGGATGGATGGATGGATGGACGAAAACATACAATGCTGGATGGATGGATGGATGGATGGATGGACGGATGGATGGATGGATGGATGGATGGATGGATGGATGGATGGATGGATGGATGGACGAAAACATACAATGCTGGATGATTGGATGGACGAAAACATACAATGCTGGATGGATGGATGGATGGATGGACGAAAACATACATTGCTGGATGGATGGAGGATGGATGGATGGATGGACCCCCACCTATCACCACCACACACCAGTACATATAAATCATGTAGTGGGCTCTGGTTGAATCCCATCTGATGGGTGTTTTGCTGACGGATGAGTTCCTGGGATTTCGTTCCTCCAGCACTCCAATACTGGAGACGAGGGATCAATAACGTCGTGTAGAAGAAAGAATACAAACATAATTTGAATTACAGCCTAGAAAATCAGATGAACAGCTGCAGCGTTGCCTATCTTCATGTTTTCACCCAAGAATATGCAAAAATACATGTTTAGAAATTCTGTCAGGAGCAATCACTCAATGCATTACTCAAGCAAGAAGAAGCGGAATCACGAGGCATGGAATGCGACAAGTGTGGATGGACGTGTACACAACAACGTAATGAAGAACACAAATATTTCAGAGCCGTCTTGACATTATTCCGCATGCCACACAGAAAGGATGCTCCACAGACAAACCAACAGCTATAAACGAGTCAATTATAGTTTATTTTTAAACATAAATCCATTACCAGCACTGAATCTAAAATCTTGTTTATTTGCTGGACTGACCCATTGCCAATCCTTGACATCTGTGAATTATTTGTAAATGTCATTGAAATGGTTCACGTCTCTCTGCTGATTTCTCTAACAAAGATTTATCCCATACTCTGCTCCGAGAGCAGGGACAGAAAGAGGATTGTGATGAACCACTTCTCTTTGTGTCCAAACCTCCGAGGACTTCACAGGAGAGAGCCAAAGGTTACAGCTGTTGCTTCAGCTAACATGTGCATGTCAAGAGTAATTTAAAGCAAGATTTATGAAACAGACGTTCCAGGTGAAGGCCAGCTAATCCTGGACGGCAGCTTTGTAGGGAATTAATGCGAGCGTTCCTTTGCATCGCTCAGAGGCATGCACATACGCACACAGGTTTGCATAATTAGCTTTGACTGCTATGCGGAGAGGTCAGAACCAGCCTTTCTCTAATAAACAGCCATATTACATTAATCAAGTTCATCAGAAGCAATTTCACATTGCATTCCCCTTGCAGGCATTAGATAAGGTGAATGACTGATACGCATCAAAGAGAAATCTGTCAAGTTTTAGGGAAAATGAATTTACAGAAGCAGAATACAATTACAGAAATTCTATATTATATAAAGAAAAATCATATAATTATATATATATATATATACATACATTTTATTATATATATATATATATATATATACATACATTTTTATTATATATTTTTTTATTTATTTTTTTTATACATATATATATATATACAGTTAATTCAAGTTGAAGTTCAGTACACTGTAATATGGTGATACAGAGATAATCACAGAATTTACACTGAATAAAATAATTAGAAGTATTACAATTTAAGACCTTAAATTTAAGAGTTAAAAATATACAAAGTTTATTGCTGTTAAAATAAAGAAATTACTTCCGAAAGAAAAGACATGCAATTGTTATAAACCGTAAAAACATTATTTCGGGCAAGTTTTCAATTTAAAACGGTAAAAAAGGTAATTATTACCACACCAAACTTTATATTAGACTGTTAAAAGATGATAATGAACGGTGTAAACTGGTGTTTTATAGCTTAATATGTTAATTAGACCGTTCTAAACTAAATATACAGTAAAATCCCGTATAACCCATACTAGTGCTATGATTATATTTGACTGTAAATGTCTGGCAACCACAGCTTTTGGTTATTTACTATAAAATGTACAGTTAATTTTTATATTGTGAAGTTAGCCTTTTCTTTATTAATTATTTATTTCAAGTTCTAGGCGGAGCTTCACGTTTGTTTGTACCTTTGAGTTCTTATTTAATTTTATTATTAATATTGTGGTCAAACTTTCGTTTTCGCCTTTTTGTCATGAACGTTGAGCCTGGCCATGACAATATTTATTGAGAATCACATATAAGTTTGTTCTTTCACTTGCTATGAAAAATATTAAAATCTTTTTAGATTAAGTAGAACACTTTATCCTACTTAACAGCAGCCTCCAAACTCACTGCAGTGCAGTAAGCGGGCCTCGGCTTCATTTTTTTATCATTAACTTTCAACTACCTCCTCAACAAAAATGTCCAAACGGAAGGCTAATGAAAGAATATAATCTGAAAGACACAATGAGATGCCTTAAACACAAAGAGAAGAATGTCAACATGGAATAAAGGCTCGATGAAAAATAAAATATTGCTTTATTCATTCAATCAATCAATACATAATATACACTGTTGTTAGGTCTTTGTTCAATAAGTTATGTGCAATCATTTCAAAGTGTTTTAATTAAAAATCTAAGTCTGGTCCTCAGTTTGTAGCAAAAAAATGTTTGACTCCAATGATGGAGAATCTCTATCAGGGCAGAGCCACGGCATACAACCAAATAAAATCGAAAGGAAGAACTTAAGAAGTAGAAGCAGCCAAAGTCCCTGTAACTAATGTGACTGTGGATAAAAAAAGAGAATAAAACTATTTGATTTGCATCTGGCGCCGGTGACAGCGGGCGACGCAGAAGAGGTTTGAGGACAAACTCATTTGAAATGAATTTCCCTCTTCCGTATCTAACAGCTTCTGGACCGGGATCATCTGTTGTTTACGCTGATAGTCAATCCAATCTTCACATCTGTTCCCGTCAAGCTGAACAGGGCAGCAAATGGCTGAGCCACGAGAACAGAACGTCAGGGATAAAAAAATGCAGCGTAATTATTAAACAAAACAGATTGGAAATTATTCTATCCAGGCAAGTGGTGTTACAGTCAGCCGCTGAAACAATTTCATAAGCCAGACTCAATTTTCTCTGAATATTTGCCAGAATAATTAGAGAGGAGGAGCCGAGCTAAATATAGAACGCACATACTGTCACTGAACTGAGAGATCGGCTTCGCTTTATTTATTAAAGGGATGGTTCAGGCAAGGATGGAAATTCACAAAGCTCCTGCTTAAGATATTTGAGGTCAGTTATTTCTAACCTTTCAATCCATCCATCAATCCTATGCAAGGGCATTCCTAATCAGAGTCATGTGATTCAACAGGAGCCTAATCCAACACTATCCAATGGCAAGAGTCCATTAAAAGGATGCTGAGGTTAACCTCTAGAAGTCCCTGCACACAACCACATGCAGTGGCTGTTCTGAGTTAAGTAGGAATAACACAACCCACCTATTGTTTACATTTGATTCCGAATATAATGTGACAGTTTCAAAAAGGTTATTTGTTTTGATATGTTTGGTTTTATGCGAACATTACAAGAGTTATGACACATAATTTGCAGGGTAATTCAAATGAAAATGCATGATCATCTTTTAGTTTGTTTTATAGACTCCAAAGTGATGCCATCTGTGCCATCTAGAGGTGAAAATAAGAGATAACCCTTGGAAGTATAATAGCTGTGGTATGGCTAGTGTTTTTCAAGGTTCTGGCACAAAAAAGTACAATGACCCAAAAAAGTGCTTGGAACAGTATACACAGTTTCACATTGTTTTGACCTTGTCTGCTTTTTTGGGGCGATTTATGAATTTTTACTTTGCGTCAATACTTGATTTTTGTAATAAAACATAAAAACAGTTCGTTTTCAATTGTTAATATTTTTTCCAGTAAAAAAAATGCAGAATTATTGTGTAATGTAATAAAAACATGTTTATTAAAAAGAGAAGCTGTGGTTCTACTGAAAACAGATAAAAACTGCCAAAAAAAAAATATTTATTGTAAAAAATAGTAAAAAAAAAAAACGCTAAAGGACACAGACTTCTACAGGTTAATTTGTTTTAGTTTGGGTGATGAAGGGTTAATTTAGTTCCACACATTTTCCTTTTTTTTTATATTTGTGTATTATCTTAATATTAAACTGAGTGAATAAAAGTGTGTATTTTCTGTTTCTTGATATCAATCAGGAAGATGTCTTGAACTATTTGCCATATTAGTCCCAGTGCCTTTTCTCATTGCAAAGGGTCAAAGAAAATCCACCGTTCCACGAGGTAAAAACATGTTGGTCAGCCAAAAGGCCCACAGCAAATGGAAGACAACACCTGAACTAATGAGCATTTTTAAAGAACCTATAAAAGACCGCATTGCGGTCGGGGGCGAAACAATGCTTTGGCTTTTGTGTAATAACACAAATATCTGTACATGTGTAATTTGTGTTAAATATTTGCACATCAATCTCTCTCCTGTCCTCTGTAATATATTGTTTGATATTTCCAACAGTGCAGAACAACCTGAACTGAGAATATTGGAAGTGAATGTTCATTTTCAGATGAATAATACCCAAAAATCGCCTTTGAATGAGGCACAATCAATATCCCTTTAGCCCACCCTTTATGAGGAGGTGAGGTCATTCAGAAAAGTGGAGAATCCCTGGCATTTGGACACTTTGTTCAGTCTTTCTGAAGGCTACGAGCTAATTGAGAGATCAACGGGCGCTTAGGCCCGAGTTTCCCTCTCATCTTACAGTCTGTTCTGCCATCGATGGCATCGGAGTGTCTGTGTGGCTTCAGTTCACAAATGGATTAGTTTGTCTGTAAGGTTAGATAAGTGGATACCATCTGGCTTTACTCCAAGATGCCGGTACATCCTGCTTCCATAGCAGACATCCACTGGTGCTGTTTCTGTGAAACTCGTGCAATAAACAGTTACTAATTTAACAAGTACAAACCCTGATGCTTTTAAATCACTTAGATTACCGGTACATCATTTAGCAGATCCTTTTTATCTGCAGCAAATTAAAAATGAGAGCTTCGAGTGATTGATCCCCTACAACTTCCAGAAGTGCTCATAGATGATGTGTACATCTATTGTTAGAGCAATTAAAAACCATTTAATCACTGGTAAAGTCTCAAAAACAAAAACGCAATCTGGGATATTCAATGATTGTCATCTCTTCCAATTAGGAACAGGACACAAATCCCAAGCACGATTGCACAGAATGCAGGATCTTCTAGTCGGATCTTCAGCCGCAATTCTGCATATTTTTTTTGTAGGTTGCTCCAAACACCTTGGAGACCTTGGATCTTAGAGACCTTGCCACTCTGTAGATGTAGCTCGAATAGTCTAGGAGGAGATGCCTTTAGAATTTTTTTGTCCAAAGCAAAAGACGAATACATTTTCTGTTTCCAATAAAAAAAAATTTTTATTTACTTTAGATCCATATCCAACTAAATATTTTCAAATAAACTTCCCACAAATTTTAGAGATTTTATTTATGTTTTCCACTCCCTTCTTCTCTTCCCCCTCTCTATTAACACCCTCCTGTCCTGATGTATTTAATAAGAACTAGTCCATGGGGAAAATAAATAATGAATTAAAAATAAATAAAATTAATAGCAAAATAAATGTACAGCACCCATGCAGAGGAGGAAACACCACATCATACTTTCACTCCCATGGGTTAAAAAAAAAGAAAAGAAAAACCAGCATTTTTTCACCATATTTCCCAAAATACCTAAACAATACTGAATAAAATAAAAAAAATCTCGTATGAAAACAGAGCAGAAGAAAAGCTGAATAACGCAAGTGTTTATTCTCCCCCGGTTTCTCTCCTAAACATGTGATTACACGGTTTACTGCTTTAAATCACTTTTGTTTAACTTTGTTTTGACCTTTTCCCAACAAACTTGACTCAGCGGTGGAGATGCACTGAAACAGATTCCTAGAGTATGCTTCTGAGCTACTCCACAAGGGTCCGTGTGGAATAAAACACAACGTACAAAAGCAGAAAAGGTGAATAATCGATCATTTAAAATTCAAAGATTTCAGTTGATCCTGCTCGACCTTCAAAAGAAATCTGTTAATTAATACGAAGACTTTGCACAGTTCCCGAAGCCACTGACTCACTGTGAATAATATTTCCAGCATGCCTCAGATCTTTCTCTAATATCCCCATCACTCAGCCCTGACCTTTGTAGATTTAGAGCTCCTTTGCGCTCAGGAAAATGGCACGAAGTCATGTTTATCTCCTTTAGCATCTCTGGTCTCTAGGGAAGACTGTAACCGTGGCGTTTTCTTGCACCGTTTGATTGGTCAGTCCTATTATAACAGCATTCATTTTCGGATTGAAGTGATGCGTGAGCGAGCAGATCGTTCAGTAAATTCCGACGGTAATGAGGCTCTCAGGTAGCACAGTGCTGGGTAATTCATTCGGACTTGGTGAAGAATAGGAAATTGGGAATATCATTTGGAAAAGGTCAAACTGTTGATCAGAGGTAAAATGTAGCAGTTAGGAAGGGACCCTGGCTGGAGGAGATATAGTGGGGCTTTGTCAGTTCATTATCTCCTTCAGACAGATCAACATGTCACTTGTTAAAGTTGACAGCATGAGAGGAGCTTATTGAAGCCAGGGCTCAAAGAGAGTGTGGAAAATAAGTGTAACGGGAGGCTCAAACCAAGCAGTTCAAACGCAATCGAGAGCAGACTTCTGCTTCAGGGATGGTGTGACTGCTCAAGATGGCATTGACAGATTTGGCAAGTATTTGAGAGCTCTTGAAGCTAATTTCGATGTTATCAAAGATATGCTGCATGAAATTTCTATTTTATTTGAATATTATTTGAAAAAATGCATTTAAACACATCACAGTGTTTACAGTCTCCATCCAATTTATGCACAAAACTGGAATATCGTATATTATATTTGCGAATAAAGCACCGTTTCCAACCAATGAGCACGAAATCGTCACTTCCTGATAAACTGTTGCCAAATATCAAAAGAAAAATGAAAGTTGCTGCCCTTTTTCGTATATAATAATGTACTCGTGCCTTAGAAAACGTAGACGAAACGCAATATGCACAGTCATGCCGTCTTGCGAGGTGATTTGCGATGTTTAGGGTATTGAACTTTGTAATGATGTGATGCATTACTTTTTGAACGAATCTTTGATGTTGCTCCAGAGGAACGAATCGTGTCAGAGAGGGATGTGTTCAGTGGTGCAACATCCTTATGGTTTTTCAAGTGTAGCCCGCTCATCATTAATGACAAAAGAACGAACGAAAGGATTTGGAAAAAGAACTAATCTTTTCAGTGTACCCCTCATACAGCATTGATTGAAATAAAGGAGCAACCTTGAGCCAGAAAATTAAGAGATTAGTCTTTTTCAGAGTTGAGGCGTCTGAATCTTTTTGTTCTGGCCGAAAGGACTTGGCAAAAGAAATAATCTTTTTGGTTTCCGAGATTAGTTCTTTTTCAGAGTCTCAAACATAACTAATCTTTTTGGTTTCTGGCTCATACTTGCGCTCGTTAACATTATGGAGGGGTCGTAAGCTGCAAAATGAAAAGTTTAGTTCTTTAGACGTTCAAATCTTATCGTTCTGACCTCGCCAGACCTGGTGCATCACGTGACTCGAAATCGAAGTTCAAAGTTCCTCCCAGCTGAACGTTTGGTTGGAGCGGAATCCGGAATCGCACCAAGTACACGGGAACGTCCGATTTCCCATCAACGTATGCGATCCCATTCATGTCAATGGAATTTTTTGGGTAGTGTGACCAGGCTTATGTTTGTGGTTTCTCTGTTGAACCTGATCACTCGCTCACTCAAGCATCTACTATACCTGGGTCAAATCGCATTGTTTCCTCCTCACCAAATCAGTTTTCTGGTCTCATCTACGCTTCCGTTTTATGCCTTCCATTCTCCTTTCCCGGGCGTCAGTGCTACGGTTCACACCCTCGGACTCTCCATGAGAGCTTCCTGCCTTCTTGGATCCGCCTGTGCTCCTTGTTGTGTGTTATCTGGGCTCTTCTCCAAATCTCCATCTAGTCCTGCCAACCATAATTTCTGAACACATCATCTCATGGGTTCCCTCATGAAGACAACATGGCTGCCTTGTAGCGTCTAAACAAATGTGTATATCATTCCTAATTCTGCGTCCCTCCTTCCATGACAATGCTGGGGGGTTTTAACAATAAAAAAAAAATGTAAATAAAGCTTACAGTCACAATTTTTAATAAAAACCGAATGATAATGAAAATATTTTGGATAATCAGATAAAACACTGCTATGAAAATGTACCTTTTGTAGAAAATCCCACGCCAATGTCTACAAAAGTTGCAGGCAAAATTTTACAAACACTTGAAATATATTTGTAATTGTTTCCTCTGCCTGCAATGGACTGACGACCTGTCTAGAATGTACCACCGTCTCTCACAATGGGAGTAGCAGCAGAAACCCCATGACCCAGAAAGGGAAAAAACGGGCAGGAAAATGAATGAATGTTTCCTCTGCTTTTGAACTGTATAGAGATGTTTTTTGTATATTGAATGAGCACAGCATACACACACTCATTAATAAAAACAAAAGGATTTTATTACAAAGCCCACACTTCTAAGTTCTCTTTTGGAATGGGGCATTGTTGAAGAAGAACCCTGTTTTAGGCACAATACTGCAAAAAACCTGCCATTTAATTTGCTTTTAATCATTTTGAAACTTGATGTACTGGCAAACTTCCCAAAACAACCTCTGTTTATAGAGCATTAGACAAGAAACCAGACACTCGTACAACAACGATGTGTTAATCAGCGCTGTCACTGTGAAATATCCACAAAGAGTTTCCAGACCATCGATGAGTAATGGTTGTATAGCTCAGTGCACTGGAGAAATGAATAGAATCCTAGTGGAACAGCAACCATTGATAGCTCCCTGAAGGATCGATAAATCAGCTAACAATGGCTCATGGAAGCTTTCCATTTGTTTCTCCATTTTCATTAAAAGACAAATCTCACTTAGCTTCATTAAAAGGATGCCACATAACGGAAACCAATGAGTCAACAGAGCACAGGTTACAGGGAAACACACCCGGAGGAATACGATCATACAGTTTCACTGCGATTCTAATAGAAACGTGTGGCAGCTTTTTAGGAGATGTGCTAATAAACGAGAATTCCTCAACAACTCTTTCTAGCTTTCTCAGATGGATAAAGCCCTAAATTATACATGTTCACAAGTGGCATCAATTATTCAGAGTTGCCTAGATGCTCTTGAGCTCTCAGAGGCTGATGTCGGTGAAATATTGGCAAGCGAAAATACCACCTGCTTAATTATAGTGATTAGCTTTTGGGGCATCTCCGCCTTCCCAAACCATGCATTCTGACTTATCTATTTGACTACAAATTGAGGCAGTCTGAAAGAGGCAGTAATAGCTTGATTGTAGCTGATCTATTTGCTGCCGGGTCAAGTA
This sequence comes from Danionella cerebrum, assembly GCA_007224835.1. NCBI lineage: Eukaryota > Metazoa > Chordata > Actinopteri > Cypriniformes > Danionidae > Danionella > Danionella cerebrum. The sequence continues at coordinate 317,704 of SRMA01025984.1, forward strand.
TTTCCTTGGAAATCACTTAATACCAGTGTAGACGCATGACACTGCAATTCAAAACCATTAGTCAACAAATGCTAATTTAAACAAGTTGCTCAAAGTCAATCTGTTTTTTCATCAAAGAAATACGTTCTGCCATTAATACTTTTCTTATTTTTGTGCTTCTCTGATCTTTGAAAGCCATCTTTGATTGGCCAACAGTATAAACAAATATTACACAGGCCCTTTCAAGATTCCATTGAAGATGCTTTTCGAGTTTTAGCCTTTTTTTCATCCAAAGGTGCAAATTAAATGTACAGGCAAAAGTGGAATATCGCCATAAATATTTGCGAATAAAGCACTGTTTCTATACAACGAGTGCAAATGAATAAAATCGTCACTTCCTGATAACTGGCAAAAAATATCAAAAGAAAAATTAAAGTTTTTTTTTTTTTTCTTTTTTTTTTCGTGTATATAATAACTTACTTGCGTTTTAGAATAAGTGGGTGAAACGCAATATGTGTCATCATGTCATCTTGCTTTTGGAGGCAGCAGACCATGAGAGGTGATCATCCTGAACCACTTTGATGACAGACTTAAAGAATTTTAGAATAACCAAAGCATCATTTCCATTGGTTAGTCTATTAATGCCACCCCATCGCACCCCAGTTCCTACAGAAAAATGCATTGCCATTGGGGTTTATTGGTAAATGCATATCCATAAAAGTTTATGCACATTTTTCTTCAACAGATAAAAAGTTTGAGTTTTTTTTTACCAGTTAATCATTTTTAATGCGCATGTTCAAACTTTATACACATCTTGGCATTTCCATTCAGGATTTTATCATGCAATATTCCAAAATGTACATGAAAAGGTTGATAGAAACTGGTAACAAGCGTTTTGAGATCATGTTGAACACAGATGTACAAAAACAGAAAGTAAGTAAGTAAATAACAACAAGTCTTGAAAATCACTCAATATTTTCAGTAGAATGTTGAAGGGGGTCCAGCCCTTTGGAGACTAAATTTGTGAAAGGAACTGGGGGCGTGATGTAAATGACTGGAACACTGGAAAGTTCTTTCGGCAGGGGACAACCAAGCAGTAGTTCAGTACAACACTGGATTAGTAAAGACCAATGAAGGGGAAATGACATGCTTATAATGAAGTTAAAAGGACGGTGATTGGTTACATAGAGAGCAACAGCAGGAAGGTCCAAGGAACCTACGACCAACACAGAACCTACAAAGAATTTGGAAAGGATGGAAGGTGTAGAAGTGAGTAGGACCCAAGCTGATTCATCAAGTTGTTTCAAGGGAACAAATGGAGAGATGGCTGAACCCGGAAAAGACACAGCAAATGCACAGGAGATCCAAGAAAGCAGGGATGATCATGGAGAGTCGGGGTGCATGAACCGTAGATTTGACAATGATGTTAATTTATCCAATTTAATCACATGCAACCAATTGACTCAAGTAAATCCATGTATTTTGATCAACTGGACTTGATTCTAATGTGTTTTAAGCATTAAGGCTATTCATTGTTGCTCTCCTATCAGCTGAAACTCTCTTGAGGGAGACAGTCCCTTTAATATACAATACAAATGTACACACAAGTTATGAATAGGAAAAAGTAATTGAAATTTCTGAAAGACATTTTTATGACTATTATAACTTGATTCACAGCACAGAAAGCACCATTATTGATACTAAGAATAAAATCACAATTAATTCATTTACGCTTATCAAGAGGTTTGCTACATCTCCTAATGGACATTCGGGGCTATATTAATCATGTTATTAAATATATATATTTTTCATATATATATATACTTCAGTTTAGTACTTAGCCTAATTACCACAAATCATGAAAGCTGAATGACTGAAACTCTGAAGCTGCTGCTTGCCCTCTCGAGTCCTGCACTCATACTTTCTTTACATGTGTTTCAGGCCACCTCCACCTTCTCGACCTCTGGATGGATAATTAAGCCTGTGCCTCCACAGCCTGCCATTTCCACTGGTTTCCTCACTTCAGCACAGAGCAGTTATTATCATTCATGGAAGGTCATGCCACCTCAGACATTTCCCCATGCAGCAGAAAGAGAAAAACTGACCGGTGTGCAGAATTCATCATTGTTTTATTGTGTTCTTGTCAAAGTCTTTCATAAAGTAATATGCCAAGCGGAGCGGCAGTATTCTCTTGATAGCTTCTGTGTCTATTCAACCCGCTATGGGTTTACCCTTATGCACAAACGGATGCACACTGCAGCACCCAGAGTAACACATTCTATTGTAAACATAAGGTCTCTGCAGAATGGACTCGGTTTTGAGGCACCTGAAGATCCTCATGCAGGGACAAATTATGAATGAACTAAAAAGGCCATAACAAATAGAGGTGAAATGGAAAAAGAGAACCATATTTTTCATATGTCTGACACATTTTTCTTCGAAAAAAAAGAAGAAAAAATTATTGTTGAAATGTAAAGCATGTGACCCAGAAAACACCCAACTTCAGAGAGACATCGTCCTGACATCTTATTGGTTCAGAACCAATCAAACAACATCTTTTTGGACGTATTTGGCTCTGTACGTGTTTGCAGGGAAGGTTTCCACAAAACAAACACGTCCATATCTCAGCATGCTACTATGCTAAAATGCCCCTTCGAATGTCAACAGCAGCATAAATAAGTAAACATCTGCAAACAGCTGCACACTTTTTGTCAGCCATTACTAGAGAACAATCTCAGCGTGCTTGAGTAGTTCAAAAGCCGAGTGTTTTGGTCTACATGGAGCTGGATGCTGATTGACTCTGAGTCAGCAGATCAGCAGTGACTTCATCACCAGAGAGAGGGCATCTGCTCCATCAGGAGGAGTGACAGTTCACAAGTCGCCGGAGGGTTCAAGCGCCTGCGAGCCGTCCACAAAGTATCACAGATCAGATTGAGCTCTGAGCTCCTGTGCCTCGCTGAATACACACACAGGGTAATGATAGATGGCAGTTGCTGAAAAAGAACTAAACCGTTGGCACATTTGCTCTTGTGACAGCACAAATGAATCTAGGTGCTTGGGAGAGTCATGGATCCTTAGTAATTAATAACTATCAAGAGGATGCTGTAATTTACCACACATTAACAGTACTCCTTTGTCACGGTGAGAGCTCTGTGCTACCATTGGCTCATCAGCGTTAACCCTTAAAGGTCTCAGCATGCACTGGTGCATTTGCGAGTCATATCGTCTGTTGTGAATTTAGTAAGAAGGACGCAACCCAGCTATTGTTTCATTTGATTTTAAAATATAATGTGTAAGTTTCATAAAGGTTATTAGCTGTGATACTATTGGTTTTGAACAAATCTGACAAGGTTTATGACACATAATTTGCAAGGCATTCCAAATTAAAATGTGAGAAAATGTGCAATCGTCTTTCAGTTTCGTTTTACAGACCCCAAATCAGTGCCATCTAGTGGTGAAAAGAAGGGATAACTATTGGAAGTACCAGACCTATGATATGCACCCGTGAATTCTGGCAAAAAATCAAATAATGTTTGGAACAGTGTATAAGGTTTAGGAGAAGTTTTTTTAATGTTTCACAATGTTTTGACCGTGTCTTTTGGAGGGTTTATGCATTTTATTTTGTCTCAGGACTTTTGATTTTTGTCACAAAAAAGAAAAAAAAAAGAAAAAAATATTTGTTAAAAAAAAGCAATGGCACAAGAAATGTTTTTCCTTAAAAAATCTACCATTTCTGTTACAAACTTTCATAAAGCACAACAAAAGTCAATTTCAAACCCAGATTTTGATAATATAAAAATGTATTATAAAATATGTAATTTTCGCAAAACACACATTTTCACAAAACGCTATAAATCTAAAATAGTACAAATGTTTTTTTTTTAATCTTATGAAACCATTCAAAATAACAAACAAAATCAATATTGAATGAAGCGGCTGGTTCCAGACTAGATGAGTTAAACCAGAAGTGTCAGAACCAATAACCAGATATTGCATGTAATCCACTGCTCTCCTCCCAGTTACTCGCCTCCCAGTTACTTTGGGACGTCACCGCTGGACTTTATTGACTGTGATCAACTTGAAGATGTCCTGATTCTGTTCCATCTGACTACACCCCGTATTTTCCACCACCTCAGCACCTCGTCTTTTTGCACTAGTTTAAAGTGAAAAAAAAAACAGGTGTTTACAGCGGTTTAGACAAAATCGGACAAACAAGGACTACATTACCCAGCAAGTATTGTGTTGATTGATTGATTTATTATGCACTTTTCAAATGTGAACAGAATACACTTCAGATTTGGCACTGGTTCATTGTGTTTATTGGCTTTATTACAACCAAACTCCTCATTTATTAAAGGAAATTGCAGAGAAACGATCACAAAGGCCTGGACTTCTAAGGGTTAACAAAAAAGCGAGAGCATGTGCTGCTATCAATGGGAGGTGCTGCAAAATGTTCAAATGATGAAAAAATGGTCTTTGTTGAGCCAACATTAGAGAGAAGCTGGAGGTTGCAGCAGTTACTGAGGGTTTATCAGCTGCTGAGTAATATATGACTGTCTTTTATTTTAAATCATAATTCAGCTCTCGGTGTATTCATTAAAAGCTAAAAGCACTTTTCACATGGAACTTTGGATTTCCATAAGCTCATTAGTGATCATGTTCCTGCTACGGATCAGCAGGGTTGGGGCAAAGTCCTTATTATGTGCACCAGCAAGGCTATGCTGTTTAAACAGGAATATTTTAATTAACAACGCCTTTGTGCGCAAACTCATTCGAATTCCATTAAATCTGCTTCCATGCTGAATAAGAGAAGTACTTGTAGGTTGTGGTCAAACTTCAGTCTTTCTTTTATATGATGTGGATATTTTAATATTACATCGCTTGTGGCTTGCACTTTATTAATATTTAACCAAAAAATGCATTTGAATGTGAAACACATAGCTCCATGAATCAGGGGTATTTATTAATAAATAAGTGCAAAGTGCATTATATGAAATAATCAGAAATGTGTTCCAAATTCCTCTCTGTAATGGATTTTAAATATTTTAAGAAGCACATTTTTGAATAGCTTTAACAACTACAACGTCAAAGGCTTTCTCATTTCGATTCATGCATTCATCATGAGTTAAGGTGCATTCGATATTTTGGTACAGTGAGTAAACCCCTTTGTATAAATTTAATCAGCAGCTCAATGAACAAAAGAACAATTTTCAAATTTTTGGGGGTCTTTTTGAACACTCATTTAACCCCATAATATCCAGCTTTACTTATACTGGTTGAAGCAAAAATGATAATACGAAGACGTCTTTAATCCTCCAAAAATTACAGTATTTTGACTGATATGTAAAGCTTTACTGATCTTCTCTGATTTTGACTTTTTTCATCCATGGGGAGCCATTGCAGATTGCATGAGATGGGAAGGGCTTTTCTTTGTTAAGTAATGCCATTTTATAGTCACCTGTCTCCTGGACACCTCCCATGAGTGTAAATGAATCATTACACTCATCTATTTGTTAATTAGTATTTTCTAGTCCTTTGTGTGTATTTTCTCCTAAGACTATCATTTAGGAAAATGATGATTCAGAAAGGAAACTAAAGTTGGGTGTACTCATTTATGCTGAGCACTTTATAGATGAATATTTAAAACAATATCTAATTATTATGACCCGAGTCACCTATCTGAACCACGAGAGATGAAGTTAACTGGCTATAAATAGAACTTCTTGAACAATAGACTGATGGGATGTAACAATTTATCATGGCACAACACATTGCAGTACAAAATTGTTACAGTAGGCATCATGGAACTACTGGGAGGTATCGTCTAGGAGCTGAAGTGTATTTGATTGTGATTCTAGTCACTTCTGAAACTTCTTTACCTTGTTTTTTGTAGGAACTTGTACTTTTAAAATGAGAAAGATTCTGAAATTCGCTCTCCGCATCACTTGATGACTTAATGCAAATATTAACACTGCCCCCTAGTGGATGGGGGGTATCAAATGCTCTCATACAAAGTTCCAATGATGCTTCATTATGTTAAGAGTTCAGAAAAATGGGCTCATTTTGAGGAGCATAGCACATCCCCCTTCTTGAATATAATAAGTTGGTCTCCCTGAGACTGGTTTTAGTACGAAGGGTTTTATTTAATATTTTAATTCTGAAACCTTGTCGCTCTTTGTGTTTTTTTTATTCGCAATTCTGAATATCAGAATACCTCGAGACGGAACACGGATTATTTCCATGACACCTCAACAATCCCATAATAATAGCATTCCTTCTGTTCTAATCATGAGCTTATTCTAAAGTAGAACTCGAGAACTGGCATCATTTATTCACGCTGTCCATCAACTGAGCATTTCTTAAGATATTAATGAGGAGTGGAGTGCTTAAGATTTGAATTCTGTTTAAAGCTGTACAAATCGATATAAAGTAGCCTTGTGAATGTAAATCTTAAGTGTTCTACTGAATCAACTTACATCAGTGATGCGTAATTAAAATATTCGGATTCAATGCAGTGTGCGATACTGACTGGATTAGACCGCTTTGAATAAAAGACAGTCTTGAATAAAAACCAGTAAACCACTGCTAGATGGATTCAAGTTAATCTTAATCAGTGAATTGTTAGTCCAGTTTAGTGATTAAATATTAACTCACCGTGCCAGTTTCACTTGGTGAATGACACTGGGAACATCTCAATCAGCTTCACTCCTCAGGAATCTGGGAATACACCACTTTTGTTGCCTTTATCTGCCGAATTCTCGCTTAATCTCTTCAGCTCAGATTTCTTCCTGTGCACTGAAGCGTTCTCTGCTAAAACTGTCCCACTGTGCACAATGAAAAGTATAGGAGCTCAGGGCTCAGAATGTTCCTCTTTAAATAGCTCTGAACAGACAAAAGATTCTTGAAATGGTCAAAAGCAAAAACGTATTATCCACAACTAACAATAAATATTCATCCTAAATATCTTTTTAAAAAGTACTTCATTACTGTATTACGGTTTAGATTCAATTGTATATCATCAATGACATAGCTAGGTTCAAATCCAGTGATGGACTGAAACAGAAACAGCGGTGTAGGAGGGTTAACACTGGGATGGGAATTGGTAAACTCTGCTGCCAAGGTCAGGTTGATGAATAGATAATTGCAATAAAGGATGATAAAGACGCACCTGCTGACAACAGCTTTGAATAGAGTGAGTAGTGACAGATTATATAACAATGATATAATTGGAAAAAGCTCGAATAAATACTGATTCGGAAGCTCTGAGGGATGGGAGCTGTACCCTTATTGACCGGTCTTATCATCTTGTTCGTGAAAAGAAACATGGATAAAGCCTGTTATACCAGTCTACTGAAAACAAGATCTTAGAAATTCCTTCTTTTTTTACATTTCTGAACATACAGAGGCTAAAAAAAAAATAAATCCATACATTTTTCATGATACATGTTTCCCTTGACAAACAGCCTCTTGACAATCCCCCCATCCATCATCAGGATCATTAGATAAGTACAAGCAAGAACGAGGCGGCTCCCAATATCTGATGCAATCCCGGGGTCAGTTAAAGTTCATATCGGATCTGGTCTAAAGGAGAACTGCCAGCTTCTGAATGACTAGAGGATATTTGAAACTTTGGCATTTGGAATTGTTGCGCTCAGTTTGTGGCCTCCTGTAAATGACACACGAGGAATGCTGAGCCGAGAGCCATTATGTTCCAATTTCTCTCAATGGCAAAATGACAATAGGCTGAACGCAAGCCGCTGCTCACTGAATTGATTCATACCAGTTGAAATAATTGGACCCAACTTGAATGTTTGTGTCCAAAATAAAGCAGGATTCAATGACAACTGAGCTCTATTTGGAAAGTCTGATGGAAATGGGCCAACGCTTCAGCTGGAAGGGAATTGAATTTGATGGGAATGCAAATAATTGACCCATACTTTGTTACGGGGCTTGAAATGCAAACAACAAACTGACAAATGGAAAAGTTTAGACACTAGAATACTATATAAAGGAGAAACTGACCCACAAAATATAGCAATCACAACTAGAAAGTATTATTTTAATGTAAACAATGTTCAGTTTTTTGTGGGTGCCTGCAATTACACACTGAAGTCTTTCTGAACACGAAGCTTGGAACACGTATCATTAGCCAGATCACCATCAATGCAAAGCCATCTTCTGATGTCTTTAGAGATGTTCACAGAGCTGAGCTAATGTAACTTCTTTGATGTATTGCTTCGGACCATTGGCATGCTGAAAGATGATGACTAGCACAAAAATAAAAGTGTTGTTTATTTTAAAAATGTAAATATTGAACAGACATTGGTTTACCATTATGGTTTTGTTTTTTTTTTTTGTTATTGTTTTTTTTTAAAGCTTTAAAGCTTTTTTTTAAAGCTTTGGGTAGTTTATAACAATTGGTTCATTGGGTCACTGTTCAGTCCCTAACATTTTATAAGAAGTTTAGCTTAAGAAGCATGCACAATGTAAATTCAGTAATAAATCAGTGTTTCCTTACAGGGCCACCAAATACGTGCCCTACGTGGAAATGTACTGTGGTGCCCAGCAAAATGCACTCAACACAAACTTTTTTTAAATTTTATTTTTTTATTTATTTTTTTTTTTTCCAAAAGAACTAAGTTCAGGATGGAATAACTCAAAAATGCTACAGAAAAATATTCTTAATTATTGGGCTCTGACAGTTTAACATACTTACTAAAGGGATGCAGAGAGTTTTTGAAAGCACATATTTTGTGTGTACCCAACACTAAATACATTTTCCCCCAAAAAATTTCAGGTTCAGAATGGAATAACTCAAAAATACTACAGTAAAATATTCAAAAATGTTCATCTGTTCATCAAAACGTGTCTAAAGTTAATAGATTCCATATTTGAATTCGCAATTAAATATTTTAACAGATATGAACACACTGAGTACAAAAAATGTGTTAAAAACGATATGTTCAACCACATGAAGTTAAAAAAAATTGAATACAGAAATATTTATTGTTTGTGTAATGAGCATAATATTGATAGATTTGGCAAATATCAAAAAAATAATTGAGAAAAAGTTCATTTTTGATTGAACAAAAACTTTGTGAGCTTTTTAAAAATCCAGCTATTACAAAAAAACATATATATTTGTGCAATTCTAAATCAAACTGCACTCTATATGCAGGTTAAAACGAATATCTATGTTTAAATACATGGATCTGCAATGATAGAACAGTGAGATGCAAGCATTAAGAACTGTGTGTTCCTTAAAATGTAAAGTGAATGTAGTCCAGAAGAAAAACGCAGCTTATTCTGCAGCAATGCGCTCGTCATAATTCCCTCTTTTGCTTAAAGGTCAACAAGGGCAATCCAGACACATTTTAAAGGCACGCCACAGGCTAACAAAGCAAGAGTTTAACAAACACCATCCAAAAAAAACCCAAGAAAATCTCCCGAGCATTAAACCAACTCTCTTAATATTCAAAAACCTTTCTTTGAGTTAGTGACGGCAGTCAGATGCTCCATTAGCACTGTCTGTCTTTCTCAATCTACGCTTATCTCCCGCAGCTCAGAAACACCGCCCAGAGCGTGCAGCAGCTCTTGAAGACAAAATGAACAGTCAAAAACCACAAGGTTATCAGATTCGGATGTAACCTAATAATAAACTGAACACAGAGTGGCCGGAATTTCCTGTTACCCTGCCTGCTAGCATTTATTGGTCTTTCAGGTTGCCTTTTCGGCTATTGTCGGGCAGAGGCTTCAGAGTCGCTCTCATTGTGTCTTGCTCACTCATCGGAAATATGCTGCTCTGTGCAGAAAACTGTTTATGTCAACATCTACAAGTCTTAAAGTCTGCCTGGTTGCGACACAGCTGTCTTTAAGATTATTGAAGCTGAAATACAGAGCAAGCACACTTCCGTTCAGAGCACTGAATAGTTATTATAATATATCTTGATATCAATCCCGGTGATGACTCTAAAATAATTGGTTGACGTTGTTAAACCACTGCGATGGTTCCTTGTCAAAGCTTTCACTGTCGGTCAGTGTCATGTTTGAACTTATCGAAGCTGTTACAGCGACGTCTGAAAGGACATGTCTATGGAAATCCATATTCAATTTGGCTTTCAAATATGTCACGGTCAGTGGAGGAGTCAGGTCAGTGATAACTCTAATGCCATTTTCTCTAATGCGCTGATCTTTAAAAACATGGGACGTGTTTAAATGATTTTTCTGGCTGTCTGCAATTTGTTAAACTCAGAACTGTGTGAAGCAGGAAAGTATGAATCCCAAAGAAAAAATAAATAAATCTATTACCATAATCCCACTGGGCTCATTAACAATTTTCAAACTCTTTGGTAATGCTTAAAATAAATGATTAGGGCTCTGAGACATGCACTGAGATATCCATTGGCTCTTCTGCTGGCCCTGCTGGAATCATTTGCGTTGTGGAGAATGTTTGGCAAAACTAAACTGGTGCCCCATGTACAAGTGCTTATGAAGCTATAAAATAAAATCACAAATAAAAAAAAATATTGTTCCAATCTGAACGTTCAAAGATCTAATCAGATTCTCTCCCAATCAAGGTGAAACAAGCGGAAAGGCACAATGCCCCTCCACATCGCATGTCTCATTTGCATACATGTAAATATGTTAATGAACACACTCTTCTGAGAAACAAACAGACAGAACATGGTAAAATTAAGAGCGTCTTAAAATTCAAAGCTTCTGTCTGATGCGGTCATGTGGTTTTTTTTTTTTTACATTGCAGCTTTGTATGTGAGCTGAAAGCATAAACATTGTGCTCAATGGGTTCACAAAATAAACCTCCCATGGAGTCAGCATGGTAAGATCCACTGGCTGGTGCAGGAGGAGTCCGATTTCCACAGTCAATCATGTGGAAAATACTTCCCTCCTATTGGATGTCGCTTGTGATGGTGACTTCTCATTAGCATAGGTTGCCACAAGACTATGTTAGTTTTGGTGCATGTTATGTTCATATTTTAACCATTTTGGACTATAATTTGTTTAGAAGCGGACCAAGACCAGAACCATGTTCTGGCAATCTCGATACGATCAATACGCGCTAGGATTCGAGTGGCAGCCTTTACGCCAATCTGAGCAATTGCACTAGGGTCCATAATAAAAAAACTAAACATGATATTTGTTAACACACCCGGTGCTTCACTTCAACACCTCTAGAATCCCCAAAGGACACAAAATCTATAGAAATGAGCATACGCCAGACATGAAGCTTGCATGAAGAAATGCACATTCCCATGTTCATTTCAGTGTTTGTTCATCTGAATCCGAGCTTCAAACTGACATCCGCTAGGTGTTTGTGCACACACTTAATTAATGCATGTTCATATTTTAACCATTTTCGACTATAATTTGTTTAGAAGCGGACCAAGACCAGAACCATGTTTTTGGCAATCTCGATACGATCAATACGCGCTAGGATTCGAGTGGCAGCCTTTACGCCAATCTGAGCAATTGCACTAGGGTCCATAATAAATAAAAATAAATAAAACACACCCAGTGGTTCATTTCAACACCTCTTGAATCCCCAAAGGACACAAAATCTATAGAAATGAGCATACGCCAGACATGAAGCTTGCATGAAGAAATGCACATTCCCATGTTCAGTGTTCGTTCATCTGAATCCGAGCTTCAAGCTGACATCCACTAGGTGTTTGTGCACACACTTAATTAATGCATGACACCCCAGATGCTTTCCTTTAAATATATCATTTTGGCAATGATTTATCTCTTTATAATAATGTCAAAAATTTGCACAAGGAATCAATGCTAGTTAAAGTTAATTTTCAACAGTTCAACCAGTTCTTCACCCCTTAACATTTTCGAATTCTGTATCCCACCCCTGACCGAGAATAATCATTAGCATGCGAAACAACAAAAACCTTGACTTTAATCATTTAAGACAAGAGTCGAGGCTATAGAAACTGAATAGAAGAGGCCATCAAAAGATAAAGTTATTCACCAAGTGTAAAGTTACACAGCAGCACCCCAGTGCAAAGGGAAAACCCAAAAACAACACGGATGGGAATTAATGCTGTGATATCCGACAGGCCACATTAGCACATTGCCAGTTTGCGTTTGTATCTGTGTGTGAATTAGGATTCCATAAAACAAGTTCCTCGTTTGACTGCCTTTCTAAGTCCCTAAGCAGGTCCTCAACGTATTAAGGGACCCGAGCCACATAAAAGGAAACATAGATCTTTTAATCCGTTGATAAACCAATTTCCAAGCCCAATTAGCAATCAATGTAGAAAGTAGCATTAGCATACGCAGCCTGCAAGTTGTAAGAGAATAAAATACGACCGCCTCAACCGAGGAGCGATAGAATGAACATCCATTAATGAGAGTTTTGGCAAGACTCCGAGAACAAGTACAACATCCTCCCATCTGGTCTAATTAGCCAATCACTATCTAGTTTTGTCTCAAAAAGGACATCATCTCCTTGCTTGGTCTCACACTTGCTTCCTCCCTTTGTCATTTTAGCAATTGTCAGAGCCATCATCTTCAGTCTCCTTGTCACCATTTCAGTGATCCCAACTAATCAAGTTTTTCCCAATTTCCTCGGCACAGCATGATCTGTCGTTTTTTTTCAGAGGGCAGGTCAGATCCACCTTTAATCCTCACTGGCTTCCTTGAAGGTCGTGAATCTCCGAGACATGTTTTTCAAGACGTTAACTGATGCAAACGTGCGGCGCATGATAAAAGATGTCAGTCTGCATTATTTTTTTTGTGTGTTCAGCTTTCAAAGTGACTCATTCATTGAAGTGACCGTGGTGACTACACTCCACTAATGGCTTTGAGGCCCTTCAGATAGCATCCGCTTCTTTCTCTGCCCTTCATGAGTGGAATAAAATCTGTCATTGGGAATTCATCCGTACTGTCCTGAGGAATCCAATACCTCTTGTGTCGCTGTGTGTTTACTAATGCTAGATATGAAGTCAGAGTCACATCTTTCTGTTATAATCTCTAATGAAGTACGTCAGGTTTACTAATCTGCACGGCGTGTGTACAGCTGATGATTATTACTATTAAAAATGGTTGAATTATTATCTGCATTTATCATTTAGAAAGTACAGCAGTGGTCAAGTATTTCAAACTGCCACAGCTTGCTATGCTTCTCTATTAAGAGCAATTATGCACATTATTAATAAGCAATCAAACTTAAAATGGTTTAAACTAAAATTTTGGATGTGAAATCCTCAAATATCCAACCTTTTTGGCCATTTTCAGCTATCCAATAGAGATAGATGCACTACTAAGAAGGAAACGGTTGTCTTTGCTGACTTTTGCACACTGCACATCTTAACCCTTAGAAGTCTGAGGCGTATTTTCACAGAAAAATAAGAGGACGACCAGTTTTTATGTTTATAACAAAAATCAAGTGTTCCCAGATTTTAAAAATAAAGCATTTTCTTCATCACATCCAAACAGACTTTTTATTTCACAAGCAAATTTTCTTCCTCTGTGTTTTGTCTTTAGGTCTTCATCGATGATCCGGCCCACACACCTTTAAATCAAGTTTAAAATGAATAAGATTGCTCCACTCTTCTCTTCATCAAGTGAACTTAAAGGGCTGCAGAAGTTGAAAGTTTAATATTTGCATCATTCCAAAATTATCTGCTAAGATTATGTTTGCTGTTATTAGTGCAACTATGCAAAGGCTGATTAATATTTATCAAAAATGTAAATGGAGAGTATGGATGCATAGTAAATTCAACTCCTGCCTTTCATCAAGGAGTTTCCTGGTTCAAAGAATCCTTTCTAAGTCGAGTGTCCATGCTGTGTTTTTTCCTCCAGGCACATTGAATGAATGAAACATTTGCAATTAATGGTTAAAAAGTATAAATCAATAATGTAATCCTTATTTTATCTAAGTTCTATTTATTTTCCCTTTATTTATCAAATCTGAATATATTCCGAAGAATGATTGTGACTTTTTTTTAGCATGTGATTAATATGCGAGTACATTTTTTGTGAGTGTGTTCCTTCTTCATTTTATGGAAACCCATTTCTGCTAAAAGAAAAATTGAGATCAAAGTCCAAATTTTGAAATGAATTCACAATTTTTAGGTAAACAACTGACAATTTTAGATAAAAAAAATTTGAGGAAAAAAAATGACATATATATGTATATACTTTTTTATATAAGTAGAATTCTTTAGGTCACAAGTCGAAATTTTGAGATACAGAGGTCCACACTGACACCTGCTATGAACAGCGTCTGGTGGTCCCATCTCAGAGCGGCAAAAAATCTCTCACCAGGACCTTCTCCTTCACAGTTCCTGGCTGGTGGAATTCCATTGCCGTCCCATTACGGAAAGCTGAATCTCTTTACACCTTCAAAAAGCAGCTAAAAACTCTACTCTTTCGAGAGCACTTACTAACTTAACCTACTTACTTACTAACTTAACATAAGCACTTACTAAAAAAAACAAAACAAAAAAAACCCCTCTGAAGCACTGATTTGAATTCATTTTCTGTACTAGCTTGAAAGTGTTCTATGTGTATGTCTTCTGATCAATCCACTTTGTACCAAACTGCTTGATGTTTACTCCCAATGTAAGTCACTTTGGATAAAAGCGTCTGCTAAATACATAAATGTAAATGAGCTTTGAAGAGAAAAAGCAATATTTTAAAAGTGGTTTACTAATGATGAAATTCTTGGAATTATGCATGGATAATTTTGTATCTCAATTTTTTTTATTTACTTTTTATATAATTTATATGTTTTTTTTATATTTTATATGTTGGTTTTTATCTCAAAATTCGACTTTGTATCTCAAAGTTTAACATTTTTATCTCTAACATTAAGATTTTGTATCTCAAAAGGTAAACTTTTTAATCAATAATTTTTATTTTAACCATGCGGAATTGTGCTTTGATACCATTAGGTAAATTCATGTAATGCAGGAATCGTTGTGCTATATCTTTGAAAAGCCTCAGTAAAAGGATGATTGAAGATTAAAAAAACTGCTGTTTGAGTAAACAAAAATGACATTGATGTCAGAAGATAATGAAAGATTAGTTTACCATGCTATAAAGTAAATCAAATAACAAAGAATTCAAGGAATGGTACAGAAAAAAGTGTCCGGTACTAACAAGGAGTAACTAATAGCGGCAACAACTGAATGTGATTTTTAACTGTTGTCTTACCCAAAGAGTTCCATTTCCAAGCTATATTTAAGTTAGATAAACAACATTTTTTATACATTTCTACACGTCTAGTCTATTCAATGTCTGAGGAACTGTACATTAGTTTAAAATGTCAATATTACTTCCTGTCTCTGAAAATTGATGCCTGGGATGGGATCCATGATGATAAGCACTTGAGAAAAACATAAAAGCTAACCTGTAGACATTAGAGAAGTGTTGTGCAAATGTAACATACACCGGGAACGCTTGAATCGGATGAATGGCAAAGTGGAAAGGCGCCCACTTAGGGGACACTGTTTTCATCCTGAAACATAATCTGCCTTGATCAGTGGAAAGGCTCCGGTTGAGGAAACATCTCCCTTGGGATCATATGCACGCAAACAGCCAAGTGTAGTCTAGTGTGTAACTCTAAGCCTATTCTTAATGCACTACGCTACAAAAACAACAACATAAACCTGAAAACAGCTCCAGTAATGCTCTTAAAGCGACTGACCATATATAAGTTATGCAAATTATGGTAAAATCAAAGAAGAAGTACGTTACAACAATAATCACGGGAAACTGGGACTAATTGGAATTGGTTTACAGCGTCACTGGTTTTTTTATTAATATTTACTCGAAAAAAATAAAAACGTAAATTGCAAAGCACTCAGACATCATTAAAACGTGAAGCACCTAAAATGAGAAACATAGTGTGAACTTGCCACCAATCTAAAGAAATATGGGAAATTATTTTATGAAATTGCTACGGAAAAGATTTGCACCTGATTCCGCCCAACTGTGGGCTGGCTCTAACATCAAAAGCCCTACATGGTTTAAAAGAATCTCTGTTATTAACAAGACAGCTGATGTGTTCTCTGCTGCCATGATAAAACAGGACAAAATCAAACCATTTGGTCCATAATATAATATAATAACATGATGTAAACTTGTCACAAATCTAAAAAAATTGATATTGGAAAAGGGGAAATTCTTTTGTCCAATTCTCCCTTGCTATGGAAGAGATTTACACCCAACTGTGGGGTGCTACTTCTTAAATGGTTAAGTATGTTTCTACACTTTCTGACCTTTTGTATCATATTGAGGTTCTACTACATTTTACGGTGTATTTTTCTATGGGGTGCATGTCAATTCGAAATATTTTTATTACAGTTTATTGGAATACATTGCTTTTAAACCCTGCCTTTGTCCATAACTGTGATAACCATGGAGTTCATAGTGCGATGTATCCAGTTTTTTTTTTGGATATCGATTCCTGCATTACATGAACTTCCTCCACTCAGAAGCAGCGTTCACAGATTCTCCATGAAGACCGTGTGCGACTGAGATTCATTCCACCAGCTGTTGATGGAAGAAGCCTCACGACTCAGTTCAGTCCAATGCCTCCCTTTGGAAGCATCATGCATTTTTCATGTGCGCCTTTGAAAAGCCAACACAATCATTTCCATCACAGTTCTCTTCTTCTGTACTGATGTATATGTTCTTTGGCTCAGAGCGAGATTGCATTGGCTTGATAGAACTGTAGATGAACCCAGTGTTTCAAAAAGAGAATACAATGAGGTTCTTGATTTAAAATGGTTCATTTATATTATAGTGAACATCTGAACATGAACTCTCAATAATAAAAAAAATTTGATAATACAAGTCCGGTATTAAACTATTGCTTTTAAAACAGAATCAAAAAAAAAAATAAATATTATTATGCGATTGAATAAAACGTACATGTGTGTTTTACATGGTTACCCTAATAAAACATAAATGACAATTAAAATATTTAAATTGGAGTTAAGAGTAGCATAGAGTATGATTATGGTAAGATTTCTCAATACTCTCTCAATATGGCTGCTTCCAGTAAAACAAGTAAAAATACTATTGACTAAACTTTTAAGACATAATGCACACACTTTGTTTGTTCAGAGTTTCAAATATAATTTTTTTTTAGTAGACGACAAAGATCATTTTGAAAATGTGATTTCTCATGTATTTTTCTATAAATCTGAAGTGATCAAAGCTCAAATAGGTCTAACTATGATTTTTAGAGCAAAAAAAGAACAAAATAATCTAACTGTAAAATTTCTGCAAAAACATGGAAATTGGTATTTTTATTGGATCCAACCACAAATTAAAAATAATGTTGAAATTTTACAAAATGATAATAGTTTGCTGCCAGACTTTTTATTAAGACATTTTTTTTATTTACAAAATAATTAGCATAATTCTCAAGGCAAGGGTGAAAGAGGGACAGAATGGATGATCTGTAGCTATTCAACCTACTATAAATCAAAACAAATTTATCACAATTCCTGCCTAAATTTGTCGACCAGCAGTTCATGTATATTGTTCTCTATCAAATTCTCACTATTTACTTCCTAAATGACACCTAAAAATTATTAGAGTTTATTCAAATCAGAAAATGAAACAAATTAATGTAATTTTACCCATGACCTGCTGTCTAGTTAAAGCTCTGATGCTTTAGTTTTTCATTTGTTCTCGATTGGCTTGTTTCGCCCAGTTTTGTCTCTTGATATTATATTGCTTGAGAGCTGCTGCCATCTTCTGGTGGAAGACAAAATAGCTTTTTGTAAATGTGAATTTCACACTGTGGTGAACAGTGCTGCATTTATGACAGTGGTTCAGACTTTGGACATGTCTGTCTTCTTAAGACAAGAATTGCTAACATTTTACAACCTCACATTTATCATATTAATCTGGTATGGTCATTAATTTAATCTGGTATGAAGATTATATAATAGTACAGTACAACTCAAGAAAACACCACAAAACAAAAAGAATTGTCAAAAATACAGAATAAAAAATATAAAAGTTTGTATAAAAACAGATCATGGGACACATGCCTGTAGGGATAGGACTTTCTTAAGTTTAGAAGTTCCCACAATTAGGGACATCTTTGGGAAGATGATTCTGCAGTGTTTTAGCAGCACAGATTACAAATAGGATTTTCTCAAGACACATATAAAATGCAGGACACATATTTCCACTCCACTTCATTAAATATCCAAGATAACCAAATATAAAATGTGACTTCTTGAAAGCCCCTCTAAAAATGCACCTCCAAGAGTCACCCAGACACAGAAAACCCATTAAACAGTCAACGATAAATGTGTTTTGCAAACTATAAGGAACATTAGATTAATTACAGGCATAAACATATCACAAGCAAATACGACCAGAGATGATATATGAAACTAAGCTGCTGTCAACATCAGGAGGGGGAATCAGACATCTTTAGATCAAATGCAACCGTTTAAATCGTTCAACCTGACAGCTCTCGAGTGGCTGCAGCATGCGCGTTTCGAAAACACAAACCATTAAAACAAATTCACCAACAGCACAATTGCTTTCCCTTGCTGCTATTAAATAATTATCAAACATAGTCAGAATCCCAGCTGTGAAAAAAATATATAATGCATCACACCTAACACGTGCTCTCCACAGCTTGGATGCGATTCGCTGTTGTGGGGGTGTGTGAGATACAACACACACACGGTGGGTCTCAGAGATAGTGGTGACAGTCAGAGGAGAGATAAGGCTGGAAAACCACTCAGCGGATGCTGCTGGACGGCCTGAGTGCTGTGATCACAGCCTGCGAAAATGAGCGGTTGATGTTTCCACCATATCAACAGCCTCTGCCAGGTTTCACACTTATTCGCAAGAACACTGTGAGACAGCCTTGCCAATCTTACACATGAAGTCATATGCTTCTTCTTTCTCATTTCGAATGAGAAAACAACATTCTTTACATGGTGAAGAAAAAAAAACATTAAAAACTTTAAATCGAAGGGTTGGTTAAAAAGAGCTATGGCACATTTAACAACGACATGTGAATTGGCGACTAACAAAGTGACTTGTTTTCCTTTCTTTGTGACCTCAAGGAAGTCGCGACAGATTGTTAGGTGACCAACACTGTAGTGATGTCATTCGTGAATGATTAGATTAATTACAGGCATAAACATATCACAACAAGTGTTTAGATTTGTGTTGATAATTCAAATACGCACTTAAGCAAGTTTAAGGTCCCTTATTATCGTATTTTATTCGGTTTTGGGGACTTTTAGATTGATGAACAAAAAGAGTTAATCGTTCAAAGAGTCAATAAAAGAACCGAGTCACTAAAACGAACAAAACTTTCATTAAAACAATCGTATCCGTTTTTTTATCTAGTGCTTTAAAAATATGTTTATAAAGTTCACAGAGAAACTTTCTCTGTGGTTTGTAATCTATACACAAGCTTAATTAAAACTGCTTTAAAATGTCTTTTTTAAAGTAATAATGATCAGGGATTTTTCCCCTTCTACGATTGTATGTTAATGGGTGAGTGGAGCACCAGACCCCGGAAGCACCGTGTGATGTCACGACTTAATCATATAATGTGATGGTCTGAGGCTCTTCCACTTTCTTGGTCTGCAGCTCTTCCCATCTGGTTTTCTGTGTAGTCGCTCCTAGTCTCAGTCGATTTTCATGCAAGGAGAGTGATTTTGTCTGTTTTTACTATTTGTGAAAGTTGATAAACAAGTTTCGGGAGGAGTTATCAGGGCTTGTTACATCACCACCCTTTAAACGTGTTACCACTCCCCTATAAAACCCAACCAAGCAGAGAACCAAGCTACCATACCTTCCACCCCTTCACCAATAAGATGACCACATGTGCCCAAAGGGGAAACCCTTTGGATGGATGGATCTAACCTCTAATTAGTTGTTCACAAACTGGTTTCACCATTCTAATAATCTGAAAGGCTTCTCACAAAATCTGTTACCAATACTTGAATTTATGAATCTCTACCATGCACACTGCATCAAAAGTTTTATCCATCACCCAAAAGAATCTAGTGAGAAAAACAACGGATTATATGCTTCAATGAAAGTTCCATATCTGCTCAAAGACCATCGATCAAATCTACCATCAGCTGCATTACAAAGCTAAGCAATATGAGCGATTAGATCCATAAATACAACCCTTGAGAGGGAAACAAAACGTGCGCGTTTATTATGGTACAGCAAACACTAATATTGCACTATCCCAACAGTGACCTTTACAGGGTTAAAACAGAGGGCAGAACATCACGCTGCAGTGAGTGGGTTTTACACAGCCACTCAGCTCCATTAGTCCAGTGTTTGTGGGGGGGCTGGAAGAAGGGTTGTGAGCAAAAGCTGCTGGAGAGAACGAGGCCGTGGAGAATCATTTACAAGCTTCTCATCATTCAAACTGCACCAGACCCTCATCAAAAAGCCCAATGCCCCCATGCACCGCACGGACAGTGTTTCTCAATGGGGTTGCTCCACATGAAATGAGACTACGCTCACCGTGTACAGTGCGCATTTGGCCAGATTTCCCAGAAGACACCAAGCTGCACTTTATGAAGCTGTTTCTGTTTATCAGCACTGACGGCACTAACCCTCCGTGGACAGCAGCCATATTGAAAGAGTATTGAGAAATCATACCATAATCATACTCTATGCTACGCTGAACTCCCAGATTGGTTGCTGTTTTCACTACATAAGCTATGGTTAATTTATATATTTTATTATGTCTTACTCGGGTTGCTTTATCTTTTCAGACTGTTACCACTAAAGGAATTCTGGGAAATCGCTGAGAATGCTGGGACATTTTCAATTGACGACAATTTTGTAAAACTAAAATCTGTCAACCCGAAAACTGGGTTTGTTTATGTTTATCACAGTAAAAAAAAAATTTTTCATCACCGACAGCTCCCTAGCAACCAGATGTTTTACCCCAGCAACCACATTTTCTGAACTCTATCTTAACTTTGGTAAATGATTGAGGAAAAGGCTTTGGTTTGTACAATTTGTAGTGACAAAGGCAACATTATGTCACTGACCCCTCCATAGCAAACAGACTGCTTATCCTAGCAACCAGGACCATAGCTTAGTTTTGGATAATCATAAAGACATATTACTTGTATTATGACACTCATGGTGTACATTGTATTCCATCACTGACCCCTCCTTAGCTACCAGGCATTTACCATAGCAACCAATTTTACATATTCATGTCATTGAGGAAGAAGTCATGAAACAAGGAACAAGTATCATGTTTATCTATGCACTGTGCTGGATCTGTCATTGTTGAACAAATAGATGAGGCAGTAATGCATCAATGACCAATAGTTTCAGGTGCATTGACTAACCCCTGCAAGGTGCACCAGACAGACGCACAGTAGAACAAGAAAGTAAGGCAGTATTTGTTCTGATTAAATTTCAGCCCAGCTCACAGATGGCTTACCTCACTTTCAGGCACCTAAACCAGTTTTATGAGTGATGAAGTTGTGATGAAAAAGGTGTTTGGAGTGGAAAATATTGATCTGCTCTGGGAAAGCTGCTTTATTTCTAAGAGCTTTGGAAACAACAATAGTAAATACAAGTGGTATATTTTCGGACAAATGTGTGGACTAATCAAAATTCTAAATTGCACTCCAGCAAACCATCATGAAGCTCTTTGGGATTCATAGGCGGGAATATAGGATTAATGACTGAATGGTGCCTGTTCTTCAGCATCTATAGGGTATATAGTGTCTCTATATTTTGAATCCGAATTCAGTTTCACACAGCCCCCACTCTCAGATCCATTAATGCTCTGTCTAGTGCACGGCAACCTCATCCTTCTGAGCCATTGGCCTAAAGAGAGAGCAGCTCGGAAACCGTCTCCAAGTGCAATCGATCCATGCATTTCAGTGTCTCATTTTCACTAAATGCATTTCTAAAGTCCACCTCGTCTCAAAATGAAGGTGCCCTCAGTTCAGCAGTGCGCATTGAAAATGCTGAACATGCCCAAGTGGAGAAAATCTTCATGATGAAAATACAAACGTTATCAATGTATATTATTTTCCTTCGCTATTAGGAATCAGAGAGAGTTGTCCCTGTAAAACATTACAGAGACCTCGTAAAACATGAAACATTGAAAGTGCTTGATTTGTAATAAAATTTAAGCTTTTTGCACATGAGTTGTGATCATAATCAAGTCTGAGAAAATGTTTTTAAAAAGACAATAAAACTTGTGTGTTTTTTATTGTTTTTTTGCTGTAAAGGCATGAGTTTAATCAACGCGCTTGTTTCACCTGCTTAGTTTAACCAACCTTTTAATGTTACCATTTATCAGAAGGAATATGAATAATTAAAAGGGCAGAAAACAGCTAGAGCCTGCAGGGAACGAGCTTTTGTGCATTCCATTGTGTGCCATTACTCCACACTCATAAATCTAAGGAAATACACAGTGCAGCCTTAGATTGAGGTATCCATTGCTTTAGAGCTGTGTAATGCCATGCCCGGAGATCAGTCCATTTAAGCACACTACAAACCTTATGAAAGTCGAGCCATTATAGAAACCAAGCTTAGATCATGCAGCATAATCTTAGCTGTGATTGTAAGGAATAGATATTTATTGTTTTAAATAAAATTTCAAATAAAGCAGGTTACAAAAGTATTTTGTATTAAAGTGTAATGTATTTTGAAGTCTTTGTTTAAATACTAAATCTGTACATCCTGCGTCAAACAAACCATTGCATGGGGTTCTGCAAGTGAAGATGGGGATGTATTTGGAAACTGTTGAGAAAACATGGTCGTAAATTTGGAAGCAGCAGGGAAATGGGCAGGAACAGACCCCGGAAGTGTCTCAATCCTTGAGGAGTTAGTCACAAGAGCATCATGGGAAGCAATAAAAAGATTGTAAATTTGAAAACAAAACAGAAAAATGCAGGGGAAATGCATATTCCAGATAGAGCTTTTGCAAAAAAAAAGAGCTTAAAATAGATTAAATTACTGTAAGTGAAGATCTTCTGTAAGTGAAGGCTTTTTCAAACCCATCTTTCTTTTCATTTAATTTCAGACACACTCTATGTCGATATCAGGGCTCTGTGGGGTCTGTGTTTCGGGTCATTGTCCCACTGCAGAATATGTTTTAGGCCTGTATTTGGAGTATCTGCCTCTGCTTCTGAACATTAATCCTGACCAAATCTCCAACTCAACTTCTAGAAATGTAAACTACCTTCATTTACAGCCAATAGTTTCAAATTTTGATTAATCTGTCCACAGCACCTGCTGACATTTTCTGCACTCTAGTTCCTATGTTTCAAGTTTTTTTTTCATTTTTTATTTCATTTTTAAGTCGTAAATCAAGTGATGAAAATATTGTATAAAAAAAATTATTGATAAATAAAAAAATGTGCAAATTAAAGATAAAAAATTTAATGAACGCAACGTACACATTTTTATATTCTGTTTATGCAAACCATACTCTGTCTCAACCCTTTCCCCAACCTACGATCCACATGCCACACCTCTTTTCTTATCTTTTCTGAAAGTTGCAGTGAGAGAAACCATGCTGAGTCAGGGCGAGTCCGTGACCTTTTAAAGCTGTTAAGCTAGCCTTCAGCTCACCTGCACATCCATCCACTTGCAGAATCATTAATGATTTTAAAAAAACTTTTTTAAAAAAAGTACCTTCTTATCCCACAAATATGTATTTTTTCTTTAAGCCAAATAGTAAAATGTTGTTTATTTCCACATCTAAATTAGTTTCGAGAATTTTAAAGCTCTACCAAACCTCCAAAGCCACACCATTATTTACCCGTATTTACTCCAGTGATTGGGGAATCCATAAAGCATGTCCCAAATAACACCACTGCCTTCTTCCTTATTCCAGCTTTGAAGCAATGAGAAACTCCGTTCATAATTTACCCCCGCTGCCCACCTGCAATGCTCCTATTATATAGTTCAATGGACCATATGCCTAACAGCAAAGTATTAAATCAGACATGACTGAGGCTGCCTGGAATCAATAGCTCCCTCGCTCTTTCTCTCTCTCTTTTGCATCTTCAGTCTCTGCCAAAAAGATTGCAGCAGCATAATGTGGAAATATGGCCACAGGCATCATGACGACATTTCATTCTAATGGTTTGTGGCTAAACAGATTGAAGGTGATGTATGGCTAAGATTTATGATTGCTTTGGATATTTAAGTTCAGTCTTTTGGTGGCAAAACATTGTGTTTTTGCTTTAAAATATGCATTTGGTCACGGGGAACATTTTTAAAATTGTGAATGATGCATATAAAGTATTTTTAGTAATTTCAATAAAAAATGTGGGAGAGAAAACCGTTGGTGCAAGGAAAGAAGGCTCTGTGTTTGGACTGTGAGTTTTATGATTGGCAGGTCGAAGTTTCATTAGGAACTACATAAAACTGGAGTCAATAAACATCAAGAGCCCAAATAACCTTTAGCCCTCAATAGCTGGAGCTATAAAGCACGAGATGGAGTCTCTGAGATGTTAGAAGCATTCTCCATGTACTGGGTCCTTTATAGGCAAGGCATTGCATTCTATTTAAAAAAAATCTCTTTTTTTAGTGCCATTTAGTTCATGATAACCCTCAAAATAGTTTTTTACTACTTTAGAATTTGCTCTAAAAAAAGCTTTTTGTGTCAATGCTTGATATCATTTTTTTTTTTACTAGAATTGCAGCATCTTTTTTTTTCATTACATTACACAATTATTCAACATTAACAAAAAATACAATTCCCAGTAATATATTTTGTAAGTTGCATTTACTGCAAAAAAGTAAAAAAAGAAATTGAGAAGGAACAGTTTTTATGTTTTATAACAAAACTAAACTTGCTTAGACAAAATAAACCTTCCCAAATCGCCCCAAAAACCAAAGACAAGGTCAAAACAATGTGACAAATGTATAAAGACCAGATTAAACTAATGTTCCAAGCCCTTTTGTGCCATTAACTTCTTTGTGCCTGAACTTTGAAAAGTACAAGCCATATCTCAGGTCTTGTACTCCCTTCAGTCATTCATTTCACCACTAGATGGCACCGATTTGGGGTCTGTAAAAATATGTGTCATAACTCTTTTAATGTTCATTTAAAACCAAAAATATCAAAGCTAATAACCTTTTTAAAACCGGTTGTATTTGAAATGAAAATTAAACAATTGATGGGTCATGTCATTACTATTTAATTCACAACATCCAGTAAAAAGATTAAAACATTTGGTCAGAGGATTGATCGTTCTCAAAACACACTTAAGACGTATCTCTTTGATTGACTTTGACTCTTTTTTATGTTGCTTTTGTTACACAGCACTAGAAAGACAAAGATCACTAAATGCATCTTCAAGTATACGACTCTGTAAAACTACACTCAAGGGTTTGCTCTTAAGATCACATGTCAGAGTCTGCATTGGATATCGGATAGGCACATTAGATGTGTAGGCGTCTATCACTATCAGTCAAAACCAAGGTAATGAAATTAATGTGCAGAGGTTTGGATGTGCTTTTCTTAAGAGACTGCACCAGTGATGTACTTTGAGGTTTACATCTGGTTGCAGGAAAATGCCAGCTGCGGACTGCAGCGGCTACACCACTTCCCCGACCCCTACCTCATCCTGCGATGTTCTTTTCCTGTATTTGTCAATGTGCTTGATTGCAGATGGCTTTTTTTTAACCTGTTCCACAGTGCTCTTTTTTTGAAGGACAATGCGGAAAGGCTCTTTTTTTTAAGCTAATTTACCTAATGTATATCCATTTCTCTGTTTCTCTCTAAATATGCTACCTCTCAACACTGGCCTGTTCCCACCCTGTCTATGTCTGTGGCCAGAGGGGTCCCATTTCGCTACATGTAACAGTGTATGTGACAAATAAAGGCTGCTATCATCATCATCATCATCATCATCCAGATGCAAATTGGGTCAAGGAAGATACGTTGTGGTATTGTGGTTCAGTAGGCCCCTAAAACATCAAGGCAGATGCTACAGACAGCTGTAACAAGCCACACAGAACCACAGTGGCTGCTCTCTCTCTCTCTTTCTCTCTCTCTCTTTCTCTCTCTCTCTCTCTCTCTCTCTCTCTCTCTCTCTCTCTCTCTCTCTCAAAGGCCAGCGAGCTCAAAATGGATAGATTCCACTTCTTGATTTTAACCCTTGGCATCTTTTACGATATTGTGTTCAATGCTTATGATGCACGTTACGAATGATGCTCGGATTACAAACTACTCAAAGTTTAACCGCAAGCTGCCATGAGAAGTGCTGCTTTGTAAACATACACGCGCCAAGCACAATGTTCTCACCACAAACTAGCCACTCAAGAGTTCATTTGGAAACATACAGAGACCCCCTCAACCTCGCTTTTTAGCCTGTGGTTTCTTTCTCACCTGTCCAAATGAACCAAACTAAATGGGAAAACAAACTCTATTTCGTTTGAATCAAATTAAACAAGCGCGGTGTGAAAGGCCCCTTAGACCCATGGACATGACACAGACTTTTGAAGCTATGGCTGTTCACATGCTAAATGATGGTTTGCACTCATAGCACTTATTACTCTATAATTACAATAATAATTTACTAACACCTCACTAGAAGCCAACACTACAGCAATCTGTAGCAACCTTTTCAATGCTGATCAGAATTTGCGGATTTAACCCAATACCAGGACACCAGGGTCCTATATCCTACATGGAAAAATATAAGAATAGTGCAAGTGAAGCATGAAGATAATTCTGTGAGTGAACCACAGAACTCATGTAGCAGAAAAAAAAATCTGTGGGTCTGTTATACTGGGAGTTGGACAGTAAAACAGTGGATCAACCGAACAATACCGTAGTGACTCATGACTCAGCACGAGCTGAAAATACCTCAAACTATTACAGCATGTTCAATACTCTGAACAATCACCAAACGCTGTCTCATTAAGCTCCTTCTTGCCTTTGTGAGTTGTACAGAATGATGATACAGCAACAGCAGTGTGTTTCTGAGAGGTACTCTGGGTTCTGATCACACTGAACATTGCAAAGTACAACCATTTTTAGGGTGTGCTTACAAGGTGCATCACATTCACTACAACAGCCATTGTTTTTTTACAGGAGAGATCATGTTCCCAGTGCTTGGCACAGTGGAAGGTGATAACTCCATCTAATGGAGCACATATGAGATTGAATTGTGAGTTTGTTATCTACCATCTGTTATTTCGTCTAACTCAAGTTTCCTAGTATAGTGAATGGCATACAATTCTCCTGGTAATCCTAAATCAAGCTTATCCTACATGCGGAAAAGTGTTTACTGCAAGAAAATTTTGTTGTTTTAGAAAATTTTGCTTTCAGTCACCAAAAAAAGAGGGTGTGCGTCACATTTCCTACATTCCTGACATGGATTGGAAAGTGATAAAATGGCTGCATTTATTATGGAAAAGTGCCAAAATTCTAGTGAGGCATCCTCCTCAGATGAGAATGATGAGACTCCTGGTGTTGATCCTCCTGTTGTCTCTCAACCACTAGCAGACAGATTAACTTCCAAAAAATGATAGATGATTAGAAGTGATTTCATAAATGATTTCGGAAGTGATTCACAAATGATTTCATGGTGTCAGAAGTTAAAATGTTGGATCCAACTACAGTTTTTTTTCTCCTCATATCGGTTCACTGAAGTAGTTTTGGTTGTATTTGTAACATAGACTAATTGAAATCTGTGTAATCAACCATTATTCTCTGTCTCACAGTGGCATGAGAGACAAAACAAGCATTTGGAGTGTAAAAAAACAAACAGAGAGAATCAGTGCAGGGGCTCCTTTCTGGACATTATTGGGACTTTAGAGCTTTGTAGTCTGCATGCTAATGCTGAAAAACAAAAGAGCCCATTGTCAAAATCTATCTAGTAAATGAACTCTTCCGGCTCAGGGAGCACCTTTAAGAGGCACTTTACATAAAAGCAATGACACAGTAGTTTCCTTCTCTCTCCTCTGGCTTGATAGTCTGTGAATTTAGAGTTCCCCACTAACTACACAAAAAGCACATTTCTTGTGGCTTCCCGAAACATTTCCACAGGTCAAAATAACATGAGTGACAAGCAAAACGTTGCATAATATTCGTGTTCTTTTCGGTGAACACCAAAAATATCTTTTTTTAAATAAGAAACTATGCTTGACTAAACTGTATAAGTGTCAGGACCTTATTTGGTAACAGTCTTCATTTAGTAACAAGTACAAATAGAGCGATGATGGTAGGAGAAGATAACAGATGAAGCGTCGACTGTAGCCTTGGTCATTTGTCTCCAGAGAGATTGGAGAGAAGGGGAGCTCTGAGGAAAGCGTAGAGGCTCTAAAGGCACTTGTTGATAGAAAACAAAGACTGTGAAGACAGTTCCTATAGTGTAGTCCCAACACTATTCGCCGACCTCTAACATCACAAATTAAAAGTCTTTGGGTTTAGTTGAAGAGAGAGACTGAAGGCCTCTGGGAGAAAGCCTGTGGAATGCTGCTGAACTGAACAAACTGAATAGAGGCATAATGTTTGGACGATTACAGTCACTTAAAGAATTGAATGGTCTTCTATAATCTTCAAGTGGTCTTCATATATCCCATTAATATCTGCGACACTCATCACTATTTCTATAAGTTGCCTCTATAGATGTTTTAGATTTCTCTATTTTACAGAAGAAATTGAGCATCTATATGATGCTTGGATGAAACCTGGCCAGCTCCTCCTTTTTATATATACACTTCTACTATTAAATTGCATAAATGATCTTAATATTTTTGCTAACAAGAATTTTTTGATTGATTTGCAGAAAATACTTGCATTTGTTTATTCTTTATATGAACTTAGAACAGAAATCGAATTATTTAATCTCCAAAGAGAGTATAAAAAATCAGATTTAACTTTCTGACCCCCGAAAATCTGAAAGATTGGCTCTATTTTTCCAGCGAATACAAAGCAAGAAAATAAATAGTAAAAATACTTCAAGATTCGGCAGTTTGTACGTTCTTAACAAGATTATGTAAAATCTTAACTTAAAATTCAAACATTTGGTATCTTACACAAATAAAAGTTGACAAACTTCCAGCTGATAACGTGGTTACTGATCTGGGAAGTACTCAGTCGACACCAGTGAACTCTTACATAAACTCTCTGTGTTTTCTCTTGAAAGCTGCTCACGATTACTCCGCCCCCTTGGCCCCTGGAACCATAAACAGCTAATCAATGTTTAAATTTATTCACATTTGTCTGCCCTATGTATGCGTAGCAGCACTTATAGGCGGGGCTTGAGAGCTTGACTTTTTGGACTGGGACACCAATATGGAATCTTAATGCTGTTATAAATCATATCCCATAGACTGAACATTAGCAAACTAATTTAGCTTGAAGCTTTAAATGCAAATAAATCTAATAATAATAATTCATTGTCATTGTCCAAACATTTACCTATGTATACAATTATGTATTAAGTAGACTAACCTAAAAAGTTTGGAAAAAAGAATCCCAATTGAATTGTCTATGTTCTGAAATTCCATATCTTTTAAAACCAAAATGGAACTCTGAATGTGGAATGAAAAAAACTTCTAAATACTTTTTAAGACAAACTCAATTAATTTCTAAAGCATGTACTATAATGTACTGTATGTCAAGTTGAGCTATTACATTTGAGATTTATCCACAGAGTGAGTTTGCAGCCTCTATAGAGCTTTGAAAATACCCTCATCCATCCAGTTTCGCTCTTCATTTTGCCATAAATCAAAAACAGTGTTTTAAACAAACCCTCACCTGGCGACAGAATCCGCCTTCGCTTATAATGGAGATGAACTGGGAGAGTGTGCTCTATTGTTTGTGTGTCTAATGCACAAAATGTGACAAGATGTTTATAATGGTGTAGATAATAAATCGTCAGTGACAACGACCTACAATTTCACAAGGGTGGAGACAATAATCAAAACCTAAGCTGCTATTTAGTTGGAACTGAATGTTTGAGCACTGCCCTCTCCTGGAAAAGGGTTTGAATTAACAGGTATTTTGGATTTAAAACAATTGGTAAAAGTGACCGGTGAGTTTATTCGTAGCTAAAGCTTTACGGACCCATTCTAAGGCCAACTGAGAGATACAGAGTGCGATGCTAAATAGTTTATGAGACGTAAGAGACCTTTAATCCATACCCAAATATGACTTTCCGTCCTGGCTGTTTATGTTCACTTGAGACAAATCGATTAAACTTGCTTTAACACTGCTTAAAAAATCTCTAGCCTTCTGACAACCCCCAGTTAAAATTTCTCCTCTCTGGAGGACATTTATAAATCTGACAATTTACTGCCTTACCTTAATAGAGGACATACAAAGCTTTAGGGCAATACAAAGCAAGCACAAGCAAATTTTCATTGACAACACATGGTCTCCGTCCCTGGGTGTACGTCCCTTAACCATAACATCCCCTAGTTGGTGGGTAAACAGTGAATTGTCAGATTCCCATCTTGATTGTATCTCAGGGTCAACGAATCTGTAGTTAGCATTTTATGCGTTTTGTTCATGGTGTGCACAATTTATACTGAAATGTCATCTGTAAATCACACATACGAGGCTGAAATACACCAAGTTCTAATGGGCAAAGCTTTGGTATGAAAGAGAGGTCATCAGGAGGTCTCACACATTCCCTGAGTGTTTTCTCTCTTAACCAGAACATCCCCAAGTTGGTGGGTAAACGGTGACTTGCCATATCAACAACTTAATTAGATGTCAGGGTCAACTGCCTTTGGAAAAGTATTGCGGACCCCAGTGTGAAAGAACCTGTAGTTAGAATTTTGCACGTTTTGTAGGCAGTGTGGGCCATTTTTGCTGAAATGTCATCTGTAAATTACATATATGAAGTTGAAATACACCCATTTCTAATGGGTATCGACCTAGAAGAGAGGTCATCAGAGGGCTTCTGAGAATGTTTCATCCGCCAATTGCAATATCCCCTAGTTGTTAACTGTGACTTGCCAGATCAGCAACTTGATTAGATCTCAGGGTCAAGTCCCCTTGGAAAAGTATTGTGGACCCCAAGTGGGAAAGCATGTTTTGATGACAGAGTGGGTCTTTTCTGCTGAAATACTATCTGTAATTTACATCTATGTGGTCCAAATACCGTGATTCCCGGATCACCTAGATGGTGGAAAATGTGACTTTACAGATCCCCAATTTGGTTAGGTGTCAGGGTCAAGTTCCCTTGGAAATCTTTTGTGGACCCCAAGTGGGAAAGGCCCTGTAGTTATCGTTTTGTGTGTTTTTGTTGACTATATGGGCCCTTTTTGCTGAAATCTTACTCTTGAATGACATCTTTGAGGCTGAAATAAACCTATTTCCAATTGGCGAATCATCAGAATTGGAAGTCATCAGAAGGTCTCCAAGATAACCTGCGTGTTTCAACCTTTAACCATAACATCCCCTAGTTGTTTGCTTAACTCTAACTTGCCAAATCACCACCCCTCTTCTCCGGAGTTCCAAACTGCTTCCTTTCTCTAACGCCAGAGCCAACAGGAGTCTCTCTCTGATGCCTTCAAATTGGTTATTTTCTCAACTGACGTTCCAAAGTAGGTGAGTAGATCCCAAATAGAACTATATTTTACACCACTTATTCTGGCAATCTGCAGGTATTTGGCCATCTTCCCCTTACACCCTTTCTCCCATGGCACTGTCTCCTTGGTGGTCTTCTTCTCTAGAGAGCCAACTTGGTAAGTATTCCCAGGATCTCTAGTTCAAGTGTGCTTGAAAATGGATCATGGGGCCCATTTTGATGGTACTCTATAGATGTTAGTGTTATGTTTACATAGTGGAAATCCATCATGGAGGCAGGGGTACCAGTTTCCTGCGATGGTAACCAGTCCTTCACTCACTCAATTTGGATTACTCAATTAACCTAGCGGCATGTTTTCGGGATTGTAGGGAGAACATGCAAACTCCTTCCGGGAAGGTCACCTTCTAACTGGAATGCCACAGTGCTTCCCACTGCGCCACCGTGATGCCATGGTGCGAACTGTCAGACTCAAATTTTCTCCAGTGTAAAAAAAGACCCATGTAAATATGATACAAGCAAAGACAGGATCTCCATTGTTTTTTAGGAGGATAAGCCCTTGAAATGCAAAGGCACTGTAAAGTCACAGTTTGACAATGGAACGGTCCTCTGCCAACTTTATCCCTTCCTTCCTGCACAGCTCCATTTGGTTCCCCCACTACAACAGGCCATTAAACAATGTGCAGTAACACAAATACTCTGATGAATGGTGATACGCACAAACAATAGAGTACAGTGAAAAAGAGGCACCCCGGCAAGGAGGTTATCCATCAACGTCGCTGCAGTGAGAAAATGAAAAGCTTTCATAAGGCGGCCCATTCCTGCTGCTGCAATCGCCACAGAGTGCGCTTGACAGTATAAACAGATTTGTTGGCCAGCTTGGCTATCACCCCTCAACTAATGGGGTTGAAGAGGAATGGGCACACCAAGCATATATCCAACAGGAGCGTTAATCTTGATTCAGCCGTCACTCCCCCAATGAGGTGTTAAATCAATACAGATATGGCTCCGCAGCTTTGAGCTTTCCTTCTTAGGTTCGCTCTCAAGAAGAAAGCCAAGGCAGTAATGAGGAGCATGTAAACCATTTGTCGAGACTCTGAGCAAAGACAAATTCATCAGGAGCCAGAGCCTATCAGCTTAATCATGAAGACTTGTCAGGGAAAAATCGGATCTCCCAAGCGCGCAAATAATGCATGCTGTCGTCGAGCCTCAGCAACGTTCACTGGTAGCGAGGCGAGACAATCCTGTGAGCAAACAACAGCAATCAGCTCAGAGGAATGACTGCACTGATAAAGGCTGACTTGTTTGGAAAACGTCTGCTGACGCGCAAAAATAACCAAACCAAACGAGAGCCAGGGTTATAATCAAACTGTACTGTCAGGAATTATGCACATGTATCTCTGAGAAACCGTTGGTACTTTGTGCTGATCTATGGCTTTGGCCTTTCTACGGTTGTTTGCAGCTCTCTAACGCTGTTAGCATCACCTGAGCATTTGCATCTGATTCACACTTCCTCATCAATAAAACGTAAGAGTGGGAACCCCTGCTGAAGAAATGAATTGATTTTTCCATTTTTCTACTTTGTGTGATCTATTTGTTTCTCTTTGCACTTTATTGTATGTCAGATACGCTTTGAGAGACATGTTCGACATGATTTCACGTTGTTACTTCAAATGATATATGACTAAATGGCTCTAAGCCAAGTCTTTTTGTACGCAGCGATCCCTACACTTCTCAGCACAGAGGAAATGAATCACACAGTATTTTTGCAGTGAAGAAAAACATCTGCTTTCTTTCATTTTCTCCCTTGAAAGGTTTTTTGCACATTTTCCTCTGATATCAACTCTCTTTGATCTCGTAACTGTAGATGATTCGATGTTTGTAATCTGCGGCTTTTGTTCTTGCAGAATGTTCCCGTTATCAAAGAGACAAAGAGGAGCTTGCATGATGGACGGGACCAGCCACAGCCCTGTCCCACCCTATTGATGATGGGGTAATCCAGACAGACTCTCGCTATCCTTCAATAGATCAATAATTTTATAAGCCCTGCCTCAAGAGTAGAGCTCTGCCAATCACTGTTGAGCCTTTTACAGGGATTAAACAGCACAAGTTTCATACAGATGCTAATTTGTAGAATTGGCAATAATTAAAGTTACAATAATGGTGCTTTCATTACAGAACACAGACGTCTTGATGTTTAACAATGTGGTTTATTCCAACGCAATACAATACAGAACTAAATGTATTGTCAGATTTAGGACTGACTAGATCTAGGATGCATTCAATGTAAAGAACCTCATCCTTTAGAAGTCCAGGGCCCCATTATTTACTAGTTTATAATTTGCTCAAATAAACGACTTTTAAAACAGTTTTTCTATTAGATCCCCAGGTTCTGTTTTTTACATATAGTTTAAATTACATTATTCAATAATTGCCCAACATTAAAATTGTTCAAAAATACAATTACAATTAGTACATTTGGTATTTTTTTACTACAAAAATAGATGTATGAACAGTTTTGTAGCTAAAATCAAAAGTGTTAAGAATAAAAATTTATACAAGGTCAGATATAAAATTGTATCAAAAAACAGGCGAACATCCCCTAAACTTTACACTGTTCCAAGTGCTTTTTTGTAGCAGAACCTTGAAAAACACAAACCATATCACAGGTCTCGTAAACCAAAAACATTAAAAATAATAACCTCTTTGAAACCTACACATTATATTTGAAATCAAAAAATTAAACAAGAGATGGGTTGAGTAATTCCCACCTAATTCAAAACAGCCCTGTGATTGGCAAAAGCACTGGTTTGTGAAGAGACTTCTAAGGGTTAATCTAGTAATTTTTCATTAATTTGTGGCCAAACCAAATAAAGTTCTAATCTGCTAATATTAGATGAGTCTGCGGTAGCACTCCAATGTAAATTGCACTGTGTGTTTATGGAGTTAATTAATTGAGCTATTAACATTGTTGAAATTAATTCAGCTGAACCTGTAAGGCCTGATTTTTCTCTGGGAAAGTCAAGCCTCTGATCTTAATAAATTATCTGCAGTTTTCACATTGAAAAACTGATCGTCTGATCACACAAAGCAAAGAGCCAATAGGCTCTTTGATCTTGCGATTATTTCCTATTGAAGGAACCACATGTATGAACTGACTAAGAAAAACATGCTTCTGCAGCTCCTTTGGCCTGGAAACACTGCGACTAGATGGAACTTGAATATAGTTTTTTTCCGTTACAAAAAAGGGTTTTCTAGTTTTATCGTACTTTCCCGACTTATTTCATTAATAATAGGGGGAGTGTTATAATAATAAATAAACGTTTTGTTTTGGTTTTTGTTTTACAAAAAAAACATAGCTTACAGTAACATTAATAGCTGGGTTACATTTAAACTGTTTACATTTAAAAATTTCATGAACAAAAAAAGTATTATTTCAAACTATTGAACAAAGTATATCATTAAATAATATACTACAGAAATTAAATATAATTATAAAAATAAAGTGCAAATTTAACATTTCAACCATGTTCTGTGCAAAACAAGCCAATGAAAAAGGAAACTGAGCTTAAAGTTGAGCAGGAACTGTTGAGCCATTCCAGCTGTGGCAGTTTGGGGCTAAAGTACTGTCCTCCCCTGCTTCTGATTGGCTGTATTGTGAGTGTCCTCCAATGAGACAAGAAAGCTTTCCATTGAGGATAGATTTGTTCGGGGTATTACATTATTGTGATTGGCTACCACAGCGAGTTCATTCTGCTCTTAATAGATATCGGTATAATTTGGTGGGCGTTATTATATTTTCTGTGTCTGAGAAACTACATGTAAGAACAGTAAAATGCCCGAGATAACACTGTGTTTAAGCTGTATCTATATTTCTCTATTAACCTCAAGATGCATGTGATGACCAGGTCATCCTTGATAAAGAAAATATTGTCTCCGCTGTGAGCTTTCCTTGTTCCATTGAAAATTGAACGTGACGTTCTCTGTTTGTCCAAGTTGGAAAGAGTAAAAAAGCTAATGGCTTAGCATTGATTCAAGTAGAAAAACAATTAGTCTCGACTCACTACAAATACAAGCGTTTGCTAAATGCATAAATGTAAATATAATATTCTGTTTAATGGCACTCTGAAGCTGTTTTATCTTCTTCTTTAAATCTTTAAATTTAAGTCATAATGTGCAGCGATCCTTCTTAAAACTATCAACTAACATCAGTGCGAAAGTTTGCATTATCAAATACAAAATATGAAATAGCGAAGTGCTTATGTACACGAATGTTGCAAAAACATTGTTCAAATCCTATACGTGTCTTATTTACATCAAAACATCTGTGGTTGTGTTGGATTTTGAGATGAAATGCGTGATTTGATATCAGGTAGAGGCAGAAGCGTAAGCCTCAAGCCTTTGTAATATTGTTTGCACCACATGGTGAAGAAAAAAAGCACAAAGTAATAGAATGGGGGTGGGGGGTGCTTTGAGGGAATTGACCACCTTGACAAGCGAGGTGGAATGGAAGTCGAAGTCAATCTTCCAGCAGCTGCACCGGCATGACAAGTATACTGAAGAAATCCCTGAAGGGAAGGGCATTCCAAGAAGTTTTCCCAAGTTTACTGCCAAGCGCTAGAAAACAGACCTGCCAGACATTAAGCCATCAAGTCCATTTTGATCTAACGCCCTAATGACATGCACAGTTGGCCAAGTGGCTCCTCGTGCTCGATGCAGAGATGTGGTGTTTTTTTAATAGTGTTTGTTAATGCACAAATTCCAAATAAAACACTTCTTTTAAATACTTGGCTCATTTAAACCCCTAACAGACTTTTTAGTATTTCTACGCAAAAAAAGGCAGCTGTGGTTGCCCAAACTTTTCCATCAAATATACATGATGGACACATTTTACAGATTTTTTTTACGGTTTATAACAGTCAAACAAACATATTTTTGTTCTAAAAATAATAAACATTATTTTGCTAAAAAAAACTGTTAATACTGTAATATTTACTGTTAATTACAATTACAGCTCAGAACTCTCTATTTTAAAGGTTTTTTTTGTTGTAAAAATAGCAGTAATTAACTGTAAATTTTACAGTAAGGTGTGGTTCCCAAGACTTTAACATCAAATGTACTGTATTTATTAGTTTTATGAAATCGTACTGTAAATTTCCCATATTTTTATGGTTTATAGCAGTCTAAATTCATTTGATCCAAATCAAAAATGCTTCAAAACACATTTTCAAATGATTACAGATAAAACTGTATTTTCATAAAAAATTAAGGTTTTTCTTTTTTCACAATTTGTGAAATCCGGTATTTTTTCTAAAGCATTTATACAGTATTCTGCTGTTAAATCTGCGGATGTTTTTAACAGTGTACTATGATTTTTATTTGTCAGCGTCAAGCCCATAATGTCATTTAGCACTCAGAAAATACGTTATGAAATGCGTGACAGAGAAGCGGATGTGCCACATATTCACAGTTCTCGAAAACTGAAGCAGTCAGATCTGGTTTGCTTGATGGTTTTG
The DNA here is from genome assembly GCA_007224835.1 of Danionella cerebrum. Taxonomy (NCBI): domain Eukaryota; kingdom Metazoa; phylum Chordata; class Actinopteri; order Cypriniformes; family Danionidae; genus Danionella; species Danionella cerebrum. The sequence continues at coordinate 354,725 of SRMA01025984.1, forward strand.
CACACATTACATGCTTTTCCCAAGTTCCCAGTGCATTTTTGTAAAAGTGAATTAGTTCCATTTTGCTTTGGCTGACCAAGCTAATTCGAGAATGGAATAATGTCTCGCTAAAACAAAGCAGACTGATGTGGCTTTATTCCCTGTCATGCAAGATGACTCCAGAAAGTACTCCAGTTGCTTGGTTGGGAGCACTTCAAGTGTGATTGCATGTAATGACAGTCAGCTTTCTCTTATCTTCAAAATGTTCTGTGCTCTGTGTTCTTTTCTTGCATGGGTTCTTCGCATAATGTAGGCATGCACTGCAGATAAAATATTAATGGTCAGCTCGGTGGCATAATACTGCCTTGTCTCCCAGATTAAGCAAACATTCATCAAGGTTTTCTGTTTTTATCCATTTTTTGTGATATTGGCAGAAATAAATACTGCTGTGTCTCACCACAGATGCATCTTTGGCTTTAGCACGCGTAGCCTGTTGGCTAACTATGCATCTCTGGTTTGCCAGCGAGCATCCAAATGAAAAAGACCCATGACTGCTGTGGAAACATCCGGATTCACACATTGCGGCAATTGCAGGTTCAGGGGAATTTATTTATTAAAGGTTCAGCTAACTAAAGCCATATGGAGACAAATGAGTGCAGTTAAGCTTGTTTATCCAGTTCCAGAACATACATTTGTTCCAGAAAGTTGAATTCAAGATGATTTGATAAAAAGGGGTGTGAACAATTATGAAAAAAAAACTCTCCAAAATGGTTGTAAAGCTATATCTCAGAAACACTGTATTATATCAACACCAAAGTTGGTGGCTGTTATAGTAACCTTGATCTGAGGTTGCAGAACAGTGCCCCCAAGGGGTCAGCAGAGATAAAAATTGGGTCTAATGTGTGCCTAATTTTACATCCTTTCATCGTAAAATCCTAAAACTCAATACGTTCAGACCGTCATGCCGAGTCTGACCATGTCCTTTTTAAGTATGTTGGTCATTTTGAATGTCGGCCATCTTAAATTTAGTCAAAGACATATTGGCATAAATGCAAGCCACCTTTTGTAACGATATATTGCAAATCCACCAACATATTGTTACAAAAAATGGTTTGCATGTTTGCCAATATCTCCTGAAGGTACCCAAGAAGATGTCTGGTAGTGCCACCTTGCTTGAAATATAGAACATTTAAGAAAAGGGTTTTAACTTTTGCTAGCTTTAACATTTAAATGTGTTCAATTCCCTGTTTACTAAGTCGTTTGTTGAAGTTTGGCCCCGTATTACAGCTCGCAGTTATATTTTTTAATACTTGCTGTCAAGATCAACAAAAACAACAACAAAAAAAATCAACAAAATTGCAGAATACTTATTATTTTGATTCATTTTTTTGCTACATTTAAGCTACACAGAAGCTAAGGAAAAGTGTAGTGGAAAACAAAAATCTCACTGTGCAAGAACTTTTTCCATCTGCATCTTTGACACACGAAAAAGACTCAGATACGCCAGAGGCAGGTTTCTTTACAGTAAACTAACCATTTTCCAGTCCAAGCGCGATGGAGCATCCATACTTTGCTCTGCAACAGCTCGCTCTGAGGATTGCTATGCAAATGCAGCGTGCACACGCTTGTAACACCACGGAATTATCATAAAAATGTAAACGCTTAAGTTTTTATTTCATTTCTTGGGTCCAAATTTGAACCAAAATGATTGTATATATTGCTGTCTATGCCTTTGCATCTCCTCTTTTTATGGCCTCTTCACTGAATGCAGCTAATCACAGGTTTTATGACCACATTTCATGCTGCAAGGAAATGTAAATATTTTCACCAAATTGGAATTCATTGCTTAAAATGAATGTGTAGCATTCACAAAAAAGAGGCTCATCCGTGAAAAATCATACTTCTATGAATCACTGCAGTTCACAACATCACCAATATATTAGTTTTGATTCATCCCTGAGAAACGCAATCATGCAAACTAATTAAATATATGGTACAAGTTCTAAACAATAGCGACTCCTTAAGCAGATACAAAATACAAACATTTCTTTTGCGGAAGGACCGTTTCTATTTGACGTAGAGTCAATGCAGACCCACCTTTTCTTCAATGAGAAGAGAAGGGCTGATTGGACCATTCCTAATAGCTCATATATTAAAGCAAAACATCTAAAAAGAGTAAGCAGTGGGAAATCTGAATAGGAAATTATGTTAAATTTGTCACTCCAATCCCCTGCCATGGAATATTAGTTTGTGAGGTGCTAGAAACATGATCACACGCTGGGTAGGTGTAATTGAAAAATGGAAGCACTCTTAGACGAAGAGCTATTACCATGTAACACTCTTTGAGATGGAAGGCAATGTCAAATTGAACCTCTGAGCAAGCTACTCAAATGATACCAAGTTTTGCCCAGAAATCAAAGAAAGTCAGTGTGGTACTTTGCCGCAGATGGGAAAAAGCCACTTCTGCCACAGGAAAAGACTATTTATGTGCCGTAACCAACAAATGGAAATCTTTGAAATGATTTAAAAATTAAAATCCATAAAATAACCTATAGACTTGGTCTGTGTCTGAAGTTTGTGCCACAGATTGGCTCATGGGCACTATCTGTTTGGTTTTTTTATGTAATTACCCAACCTCTAGGGACTTGTGTTCTATTTCATTCCCGGGTCTCATTTGTGCCATTTTTTTTTTCAATTCTCATCATAAAAACTAATTTTAGTTTTAAAAAAGAAAGGCATTTTAAAATGTTCTTTTTAACGTTTGTTCCAAGCACCCAGCGACCCAGCTTTCAGGGAAGACTTGGGTAAGAGCTTTTTACGAATTTAACCAATGAAAAAGGAGGCTATTCAGGAAGCATGATGAAAACAATTCCTTCCCGTCACCAAAGAAATTACACGCTTCACCTTTAGGGTTTAAATGCTGAAAGATTTGCTCACTGAAACTGTTTAAAACAAACAGCTGAACCGTGCTGGGCGACCTAATTGCTTTCCTCACATTCTTTTTGAAAACTGCTATTTTTCTCATTCTCTTCTAACAACTCTTCAAATATAGCCATCAGCAGTGATTTTGAAGTTACACGGTGAGGGCAGACAGGTCAGAAATCTGGCCAGTTAGACATATGAAGGAAAATAAACAATAGGATAAAGGTAAAAAAGAGGAAATCTTTGAAAGAATAGAGTGATGCAACAGTGTAGGCCTGGTTTAATGATAGTTGTTGGCAGCTGTTAAACTAAAGGGCAGCTCAAGGACTGGTTATGATTGACTGATGAACTTTAAAGTGTGAAATTATTTTCCGTTAAAGGAGAGTTCAGCTACTGTGGGCTTTGAATGACCAGCATAAGAAACTAGAACCAGACATAAACTGTACCAAAGTATAGATAAGCTTCAAAAGTAACATTTCTGCTATCTGTATTTGTAGGTATTTCAAAAACAGAACCGACACATCTTAGTCACTGAGTTCTGATCATGTGCAACAATGCGAGACGTGCAGAAAGACGCTCGATAGAAGTCCATCAGTGATTATGTTTGAGTGAGCAGACAGCTGTTTATTTACATTATGACAAATAGGGGTTCCTGGGATCAAAGTGGTTTTCCCCATTACTTAAATAAATATACAAATATTCATTTCTCAATGTCTTACTTTATTTTTTTTTTAGAAATCTAAAAACATCTAAAGTATCGGTATAAGTACAGTTATGGTAGAATTATCATTACACTGCAAATGTACCAATGCCTAAAGATAGCCTTGCAGAAATTCCAAAAGACAATACCCACAATGGGAAAACAAAACCAAGTAATTAAAGGGATGAGCTCCAACAACAGGTCAGCAAGGGATCCAGACTGCAGAAAATATCAGAAGACCAGACCAGACAGGAAAAGTACGATGCCCAGGGGATAGAAAGACTAGTAACCAGGTATAGGAAGACATCAATGGAAATATAGGTGAGCAGCAAATAAAAATTCTTTGTGGTTATTAGTCCTATATGGACTATTAAAGAGTAAAATCTCTATAAACAACTAAATAAAATAGAAATGTATACAGACTAAGAATGCCAAACTAGTGCCATAGAGTTAGCTTTGTGTGATCAGATATGGTATTCTACTGCCATTGGTTTTAATGATTAGATATTCCAGATTCTAGAATTGCTGCTATTTGGTTATTTCAACCCTTGGGTTGGTGAAAACCCCAGGGGATCAGCCATTTTTGAACTATTCCAATTGTAATTGGAATCAATTAAAGTAATTACACATGTGCAATGTTATTGGCAAAGTAGGTCAGGTTTGTTTTGCCACAAAAATACACAAAAATATTTTTTTCCAACCTGCTTATTCCCTTTTTGGGGTCACGGGGGTCTGATAAATATTTCATGTCTCCAGCGCACATTGGGCGAGAGGCGGCGATACACCCTGGAGAGAACGCCAGTCCATCTCAGCAAAACTGTATTGGAATGCCATAAGGTGTACCACAAAGCAGTTGCCTCAAGGCCAACAAGAAAACAAAACACTCAAATGTACATTTCATGCATTAATCCCAATAGCTGTAAAAAGTACAGTAGAAAACCACCCAAAAACCTACACTCATAGCTCCATTTGCACCATTTATTCACCTTTGTTTGGCATGTTCTTGTGAGGTGAAAGGTCAGTCAAAGTAATATAACGACAAAGAAAATTAACTTTACAAGAATAATGTGCCATTTTTAGCCTAACATTGATAAACCTACACTCATGTATAACACTTCAAATTTTCATTTTTAAACGTTTAAAAGAATGATGTATCTCAGCCAAATAATTCTGAAAGATGAGCAAATGCATGTTCCAACTAAAGGAGCCATATTATCAGCCCATCTTCAAGCCCCCAGATTCAGGGACTAATGGGTAAGTGTAGGGGAAAGGCTAAGGGGTAGATGCAGGGGAAGGTTTTAGGGGAAGGGCTAAGGGATAGATGTAGCGTAAGGGCTAAGAGGTAGGTGTAGGGAAGGACTAAGAGGTACGTGTAGGAGAAGGGCTAAGCAGTAGGTGTAGGGGAAGGGATAAGAGAGAATTGTAGGGAAGGGGTAAAGGGTAACTGTAAGGGAAGGGATAGGGAATAAGTGTAGGGAAGGGCTAAGGGATAGGTGTAGAGGAAGAGCTA